>CM038795.1:512524-612608 GCA_021764765.1 Vicia sativa
AAATCGTTATGACCGTTGGCGTAATGCAAATGCAATCGACATGATGGCTACGTTAATGCGACACTGGATGTCCCGATGCTCCTCGTATTCAAGTTGAGAAAAAGTATTTGGCAATGTGAAATGTCATCGGCACTAACCAACACAGATCTTTATAATTGATTACGTAATTATAATTGCTATTACATTTCTTAATTTCTATGATTACATGAAGAATACAATTGTCATGTGCGATTGCATTATTACGACAAAGTAGAACAACATGTCTAAATTGCATACTAACTTGACATTTATATATATATATATATATATATATATATATATATATTCCTTTCTACCAATATAATGAACTTGATCTTTAGTGGGAACAATAAACATGTGTAGCGGTGGGTCGTACCAACCGTTGGCGGGATTGTTATGCCTTGCTATCAATTGAGCATGTACGTGAAATTAGACAAAGATCATGTTGTGGTGCTACGTGTGTTGAAAATGCTTTGGGAAGAAACTCCAAGCTTCTCCGGTCTCGCTTTACAAGAGCATGGCGATTGAACACGTTATTGTTGTCATCCACATGCCACGACCATCGATGGAGTGCCGTATTTCCCGGTACAACCATGTTCCGTCTATCTGTTGATAGGTTTGCGGTGTCTGAAACGGTGATGCAAGGTCAGCCGGAAAAGTCTCCCGAATATACCATGTCCGGCGACACAGTACCGTCTTGGGAAAACGGCGTCGTCTCGAGCATAAACTATTCGGGAGCATCGTTCGCGGTTACATTCATATAGCGAGGTAACTCTTTATACGAACCTCTCTATTTTAAAGATTTGCTCGATAGGCTTGTTTTTACTAATCGAGCCTTTATCTGAGGGTATAGTTGTATGTTATAGTGATTGTGGGATATTGTTTCACCTTCAATGAAGGATCGCAGCTGAAGGTAAGATTTCTTGACAAATGAGATCATGACTCAATTTACGGTGATCACTGTGATTGTGTGGAATTAACACAAGTGTGTTACATCATAGAACTATCACTCGAGGAATCACTACGCAATCTATACGATGCGCTTAGATGGAAGTTACACTCGGGGTGGTGAGATGATGATTCTATATCTCTCTGTTGTTCGATCCACATGAAAGTCATAGTTGTTTATCATGTGGAACTTTTTATTGCCATACATGCATCTTCTTTTGAGAAATTTGTCTTTGACTTTTAAATTTGCATCTGTTGCTTGAGGGGTTGTAGAATATATCGATGAAGGGTCATCTATGCACATGTTGAGGGGTGATGTATGCGGAGTGGTGTGAAGATCTCATGTGGGCAATTGGGCGTTCTTCCTCGGCCTCGATTCTTCATTTACCATGATGTTGAACTAGCATCTCCTCTGCTTCCTCTTCTTCGACAACATCCACCTCGACTTGTTCCTCCTTCGTGGATCAACTTCTGCGTGTGAAGATGCGAGTTTGGTATGTTCCAAGATATACCCGCGATCCGATATGCTTGGATCCTTGGCATCTAAAAGGATGATGCCCAATGGGGACTTAATAATTGGAGAAATTTTGCCAGGAGTATTGTAGGATGTGGAAAACATCGTCAGCGATCATATCTTACAATGTCCGTTACGAAGATGACGAGATTATGCAACACTCTCGTCAATACATTGCCAGTACCCGATCAGGTCCACAAATCCAATGCATGTTTCTCAACCCCGTTATTTGGTCGACCTACGCCGATTAGAAGACCTCAGTCACAACAACAACGAAGACAGCCATCTGTTGACAACCTCAACAACAGCGAGACCGCTACCAACAACAACCCCAACAATACCAACAATGACACACTACCACCCCAACACTACTACCACCACCCCAACAACACTACCAACAACGCCAACTTCCGCGATCAACCCGACACGAGAACCACCAACTCTCAATCCCACCCCACCCCAACAACAACCTCATCACCCACCCACCTAATACTCACATAGCACACTTTCAATTTCAATACATCGAACAAAGAGCATATATCCACCCACTATATGGGTCCATCAACATCTCACCTCAGCCCGGACTCGGCTTCCTAAGGAATATTCCCAACCAATCCATATTCACCAACCATCGTCGTATAACCCCACCATTCATATGGATGCGAGACTCAACAACCGTTCCCTTTTACCCACTCATTCCAATCCATATACGGATAGGAGGCTATAGTCCCCAAATGGAACCTAACCCCAACCACAACGACCACTTGTGAGAACATGGGGACACGTTTTACTCTGGCGGTGCAACAAGCAATGTAAATCTTAAGGCATTCATGGATCGATCTCATTCACTAAGCAACCATCAACCCATGATCGTGTCCCATCGACCCCAACGGTAGGATCTAGAACCTGCGCGATCAGACGAGTTAGGAGAGGGCAGCGTGTGGAACCGGTGGTCATCTATGAGTCCCGGTCGTGTGAATAAACTTATGTAATCGCTTTTTATTGTAATGAAAATTTATAATACAAGATTTATTTCACAACATTGTCATGCACTTTAATTTAAATTGAATTTTTTTTTTTTTTATAAAAAAATACACCTAGGCACCATCTCGATGGCTTTTTCCCATGTGTTTTATACATAGGAGCCATCGAGATGGCTTTTAGAACAAAAAATAAGAGGAGGCACCATCCGGTCGGCTCACATTAAAATCAATCTGAGGCCAGATGGCCGAGATGGCCTCACCTTGTATTTACAAAAAGTTGGTTATTTTTATATTTTTTAAAACTTGATTATTCAAAAAAATTCTCATTTTGCTAATAAATGATCATTTATGCTTCGAATATTTCTTTTTTTTTTTTGAAGAAAAATTCAATAAAACATGTAGACATTATCTATAAAAAGAGGCACTTGGTTTACTTTTAAAAAATATAAAATATGAAGAAAAAATCAATAAATAAGATGTTAAATATAAGCTTTTTATTATTTAAAAAAGTTAACTTATATTTAACTATTTTATTAATATTTTTGTATATTTTATGTATTTGTTAAATTATATTGTAAATTTACTTTAATTAATATTAAATTTTAATTATAATAATAATTAGTTTAGATATAGTTTTTTTAAGTTAAGGGTCCAATTAACAACCAAAATATATAAAAAAATTACAACAAGGGAAACTCACACCTTCTAATGAATATTGAATTTAAATTTAGGAAATTTAACTTTAGGAAAGTTATAATTTGTCCTTAATTATATTGTTTGAATGAAAGATTGTATAATAGATAAAAATGGGGTGACGGGCATGTCCATCCGTTTAGTCTCGTCTCGTAGCGTCTGTAAAAAAATGGGTGAGGCGGTCATAGTTGAGGATGAGGGCCTAAAATATATGTGTCCCGTAAAAGTGAGTGTGTGGCGGGAAAAGCCCGGGACACTATACATTTATTCGCAAAAGCCCACAAAGAAAATAAGCAGGCGGAAGAGTCACATTAGAGGCGAGGCCTAAATTCTTGGTTCGTCCCGCACTAAAGTGTAGGAAAAGCAGGCATTCAGCGGGTCGGACCATTTTGCCACCCACGCCAAAATGCATACATGGAAGATTAAGATCGATATTGGTCAAAATTCGTGCAAGCATTGTCCTCTCTCTATATATGTTTTATCATCTCGGAGGTTTGCACAACAAACATTGAGTCGATTCTATCAAAAGATTTAGTCGTATAAATTTACGAAAAAACTCTTGTATTTTTACAATATATTGTTCACTCATTAACGAGCTTTCACAAATTTTCTCTTTCACACTTTGAAGCTTTAAGACATCAAGAAACAATCATAAGGACACTTGCTTGAATTCTTTTTTTGAGACGAGACTCAAAATTTATTAAAGTTGAGTGCCATCGTCAAAGGATGTCCGGGGATCAACAAATCCTACTTATGCTGCTACATCTTTTCTTGCTTGTGCTTGTATTTAGTTGTCACCATCAAAACATATTCATCATTAAGAACATGTTATTGAGAGCTTCATTTATCACGTAACCTATAAAATATGGTTCTATAATCTTTTGGTTGGCTTTGTGGGGCTTTAATATATTTAGTCGTACACAAAGACAGTTGTGACAACACCATGAGTCGTTTCGATGAGGCTTTGATTGCTTTTGGTTGTACACCAATAACGTCTCTAACACCACCCATGACTCATTGCTACATATATGCTCATGAGGAAAATATAATTTAGTGAAAATATTTCTATTCTTTGATAGTATAACATTGTTCATCGCAACAATATTTATGCTTTACATATACAAAATTTAAATTTAGCCGAGCAGTGCAACCACTTTTATTGACCACAAAGGACATTGGTATGTGACATGGTAGCTGTTAGGCTTTCATCTATGTTCTTCACCTAAATATGTTGCAAGGATAATTTTCTTTATTTATGAAGGCTTGATTTTCATGTCTCTTAGCTTCAGAATGAAGGATGATACGTTAATATATACATAGTTTCCATTTGACATCCTTTTGATCTCGCTAAAGCCTTGTATATCCTTTTAGCCCCAAATAAGTCGATGTTTACCACCATTCCCTCTTCATAGACATTGTGATATTCCAACTTAAGATGGACGGGGAAAGCATTGCATCTAAGTTTGTTGTTAAGGGTCTTCCTAGGTACAATTATAGACACTTTGTGAGGGAACCACCAGAGATTGGAAGTCAAACATATTGATATCTCTTCGTTCCCGGGTGACCATCCATTTGACGTACTAGGGACATGATATTGTTCCATTAAAGGCTTGCTTGTCGGATCTTTCATAAGACCTTAAATTTTCCTTATTCAGGTCATAATTTCTCAAAAGGTTTGAGTACATTATATTACGAGCTTCTACCAAAAGACGACTGGAAACATCAAATTTAGCGATGGTATCATTATCACAAGAGGAAAAATCACATTTGAGACCCTTATGCCTTTTCACTATCTTGTAAATCTAGCTGAGGCCTTTTTAGTTCCTCGATTAAAGTCCCTCTTTTTTATGGCTATCAACTCAATTTTTCTCTTCATCATCCCTTTGGAGGGTCCCACTGCTGGGAAGATCATCGAGGATGGGTGTTATGTATTAACTCTTCTCTTTATGGTCTTTCTCTTTTGCACTACTATTTTCCCCATATTTTGCTCAACAATAATTTCAATAGCCTTCTTGGAGATTTTTATGCGGGGAATGTTTTTTTAGAATCTTCTTAGCTTTTACACCCTCTCGTATTGTCTCGGTTCCCATCTCGGGTTACTTAACAAGTATCCTCTTATTAATCAATGTTTTCATTGAATCATTCAAATAAATACAATCATTTGTATTATGGTCGTGACTCTTTTGGAAACAACAATATTTAGACGTGTCCGTCCTAGATTTTTCTTTGACCAGGTATGGATTCCTTATCCTAGCTTCCTTGAACTCATTATTCATATATTCTTTCAAGATTTTCTCCCTAAAAGTGTTCAGAGTAGTGTAAGCGTTAAACTTGGACTAGGGTTTGCGTTCCCACTCTTCTCTATGACATACATTATTTCTTTTTGGTGCTTGATGTTGTGGTAAAGCAACAAAAAAAACGTATGTATTTAGTTTTATTTTATCGTCTCCACAAGGATTAGTTCATATTGAATTTTCGTTCAACAAGTCTCACGTTCATGAGTTTGGTTTTGAATGGGTTTAAAGTGTAAGGTGCAGAAAAGTAAATTATGAACATAAAATAAATACACCCTCTAGAGAGGAGAGAACTCTTCAATTTGCATTTCATCTACCCTATAAAATTCTTAAACTTACTACTTAGTTGCTACCTAAACCACTTGTCAACATTATCACGTATCTCTCACACATAGTTATCTCTAACGGAGGAAGATACCAACAATATTACTCTCGGGCGATTTCACGCATAACTCAAACAACATAGAGGCATTAAGATTGATACCCAAGTGAATATTAAGCCCAAATCTATTTCTAGAATCTAGAACCTAATAGATATTCATCCTAAATATGAATTCGACATGTACATGTCTACAACAACTCAAACCCAAATTAAGAAAGAAATCTTCAATATTGATTTGTAAATAAAGTTTTATACAACATCATGAACAATAAATATACATATAATCAAGGTAAAGTTACATACAAACTCCAACAATTAGATGTTACAAAGAGAAGGAAGAAGAAGAAGAACCAAACATCTTTCATTTTATCAACTCTATTGATGAAAAATCCTACTCCGGATTATCTAGACGCAAACTCCATTGTTGTTTTCTAAGCTCAATCATCAAAGAATGGAAGGTCATAAAGTTGGGACAAAAATACCCAAAACTCCATAACCTAACAAATGAAAGAATAAGTTTTATAAAACTAAAAAGTGAACCCATGATGGCGAGACTGGCCTAAGCGACTTCCTCTAAAATACATGTTAAACACTTTGAACGTGCTAGCGGGCTTCACGTGTAGCAGACTCAAGAAATATGCCTACCAAAATTGGGAAAAATATTGTAGCATGTAACACCCTTAAATCCTCTGAATATTATAAATAATAAATCAGTATTTCACCAACAAGGTGTCATATTCATTTAAAACATCATACATGAAGACATATCCTACTCCATAACACGAGTTCTAAAAAATTAAAGTATTTATCTCTTTGAAACCATCATCATAAAACTTCAACACATCACATTGCAAATATTCTCAAAAATAATATTCAATAAATACTTAAGAAGAATCAAATGTCATCACCCTTCATAGTTCATAAGTTGAACTTTAAAACATCTTAAAAACAGAATAAAATATTCTTAACATATCATGTCAACAAGAAACATGCAATTTAATTCAAACGATCCCAATGACCCCGATGTTACATTATCAGAGCAATGCCCTCTTTATTTGCAATAAATCAACTAAAAGACTCCATAAAGCTATCTTTGAGCTTATACGTCTATTCCTGATTACCTGCATACCCACGTATAGAGGTAACATTTCCAAGCAGAAAAGGTGAGTAATCATAATCTTTATAAAAGACATAAGGAATAAATATAGTAGTTTTAATACAAAAACAAGAAACCACACATCATTAAAACCTTATGTTATACTTACATTCACAATCATATTTTACACATCAAACACATCATTATATCAACATATGTGTCAAATACCACAAATATCATTGCATCCTCATTATCATATAACCAATCATCATGCAATGTCATATATAATACAAATGCACTTTATTAGACTCATACGTGTGGTACCAAAACTTCACGATGACTCGATCATCGTTTTCCAAATATCCCCATTAATAGGATCGATTACCATTTGGAATAAGAGCACATCATAATATTTCACTTAAGCCACACTATGAAATTGAGTTCATCAACGAACCATTAGTCCTACAAAACTTGCTAGAACAATGTCATGCAACCCTCATTGGGCTATGCCTATCATATACCATAAATGCATGATGAAACACCTTAATAACAACATAACCACAGACTAGTTAAAATGTATCATCGTTTATATAATCATGATAATATCATCATATACTTCATATTATACATGACATCATTATAGCAACAACCATTCATCATCTACGCATACATCATATTGGAACAATCATCAAATCATCTTATTCATCATAACATAGAACACAAAAACACAACATATGATCTATTTTATTATACCAATGTATAGCTCATTGCGTTAGCTTTTAACGCTTGAAGCGACGCATCAAATGGAGTCACGAAACTCAGTTACATCACTTTAAAAATCCTCATTGCTCATCACCTAAGGCTCGCTGGTGAAGCGGTTGCTGCTAGAGGCTCGCCCGACGACGTGAGGCGACAACACCCAAAAGAACCCTTCTTATCTACTTGTATGAAGCTCGTGTAGTCCTGCTTCCATACAAAGTCCATGGCCATATTTTTAAAGCTTTCCCGCCCCTCCTTGCCTAGCGCTTTAGTGGAGAACTACCTACGATGATGCATCGCGAAGATGCAGAGAATAAGAATCCCATTGCGATCTCGTTGGCCCAGTCCTAATTACACACGATTTCATCATATTACAAGTCTCAAAGCATCATAGTTTCATTAGTCTCACTATATAACAACAACACAAATTATCATTGCTCATATGCATCAATTATTTGCAAGAAACATACAATTTCACCAATTTGTCATCAATATCATATTAACATCATCATCCAAAACTGACACAAACCTACAATTATTTAAACCTTAAATTAATTATAATAACAATGATAAACTCCACTTACATTATATTCTTCCTAGAAATTGATTCCTCTTCGTTCTACAAAATCCTCAAGCTCTCGTGCCTTAGCTATCTTCCTGACGTTACGCTTATTTTTCACGATTGCACAATTGACATTGTTTTCCTCTATTCCTTGTTTTAACCTTTGGACCATTTCTATGGTCTTCCTATCTTACCACTTACTTCATAATATTACTACCTTGTCATCATAGTATCCACCTCTTATTATTATTCTATTTAACTAATTAAAATAATTCAATTAATTATTCTAATTATTTTAAAATTACTCGATATCATCTTAATTCTCACTACCCCATCATCACCACACAAAACATCATGTCAAACACCACATTCATGCAACATCATATATACTCCATAAATACATCACAAATACTCATCAAAAATCAATTAAATAATTAAATAAATAATTTAATTAATTAGAGGGTTACATAGCATGTTAGAGAATGCTCTAGCGGGCTTCCACGAACTTTTCTTTCAAAGCTGGACATTGAAGTGGTGTCTTTCGATACTTTATTCCTCAATCCTCAAAACATGCAAAAATACATACAAAAATACATAAGACCTATCAAAAGGTACAAATGACTCAAAATACAATTATACACAAAATATGACATTTACAACCAAAGTTGGATTTATTCAAAGGATATTAACAAAATGATCGATAAATGCATAATTATATATACAAAATAACGATATTTTAGCACTTAAACTATAAACAAAACTTGTTGTCCCAACAAGTAAAGAAAATGGATCAATCAATCCACTTTCATTTGTCAAAACAATACATAATTATCTTTTTAAAAGCATTTTTCAAACTTACAATTTTTTTCTTTTTTTTTCAAAGAAATGAATTATATTTTCTTCATGCTCATCTAAAACAAACAAAAATCAAATCATTTCTTCTTCTCAAATGAAAAACACACAAAGTCGAAACTTTCACTCCAACAATTAAAAAAAACTTATTTCTGATCAATCATGAAAACAAATAATCACTTTAAAAATTGTGATGTTCTTGGATAAAAATTTTCAAATTAAAAAAAAACTTGCTAATCAGATCAATAAAAGTTCAAACAAAGTTTCAATCACTTTTCTACTTTCAATTGTCACACCAATCATAACTTTTAAATTCTTCTTCTTTCTTTTTCAATCTTTTCTCTTTTTTTTCTTTTTCTTTCATTTCTTTTTCACATTTTCTTTTCTTTTCTTTTTCTCAACCTCATAGCTAACAATAAAGAAAATATTTCTCTCTCAACTTGAATTCAACCAACATCAAAGTGTGAATACTCCCCACTCTAAGGCAATGTAAAATTTAAATAACAATCTTGGTTGAAGGTTCAAGAAAACAAATAATCAAAATCTATTAAAGGGTGAACTAAATACTCATAACAAGTCAAATTAAAAAACAACATGGATAGTTGTCAAAAGGCTCAAAGAGGTTTAACAAATGTTCACTCATTCACAAATAAATTGACTATTTGGTCAAGTGGTTGTGCTCAAAATGAAACAAAATACCTGGTCCTTTTCTTGCTTTCATACAATCAATACAAATAAAAGATTAAACATAATAAAATATAGCTAAAACAAGAATGTTGGTCTCCGGCATATACAAATAATAAAACTTCCTCAATTTGGAGTTTGAGAATTAAAGTGATAATCAAAAAAGCAGTAGTGAAAAATGAATGACATGGTAATTATTCAAATTACAAGTTTTCTAAGGTTTAACTTTCTGGGACATCGAGTTCTCATAAATTGAAATACTAAAAATTCCCACATCAACTTCATTTATATTTTCCGATATTTCTAAGTTGGCCATGATGAGCGCTAGAAAAAAATATGCAAGGAAAAATTAGGAATGATACAGGTAAGAAGTGAAGCAAAAAGGCTACTAGACAAGAGGAACTTGACAATGAATATGAACCATGAACTTGATAAAGAAAGAGTAAGAAACAATGAAAATCCACTCAAGACAAGAGAAATTAATAATAGGGATGATCGAAACGATGAACTTTTTTGAAAGAGCGAATATATTGAAACTTCGGCCACGAAGTATTGATAAAACAAATATTACAACAAAATTACACAACAAAACTCAACAAAGAAACACAAAAACCATTAATACGAATGGCATGCCTATTCAAGAATAAAACTCATAATCGGAGAACTCCAATCTCGCTATCAAAGACAGCGATGGACATCCGAGATATCTTCAATCCCATGGTTGAAACCCGACTGACGAATCCAAGTTCAAGACAATATCTTCACCTCTTCAACTAATCTAATTTCCTACAAATCGGTACCCTTTAAATATTTTCTTATTCCTTACTTTCAAAATCGTCCAAGCAACATCAATCAAATACTAGCCAAAAACTTCGTTGATCTTTTCCTTTCTCTCAACAAAACCTATAAATAGTAAGAAGCAAAGCGAAAAGACTACTTTAGACAAAAGAAACTTGATAATGGGGTTGAATAAAAACAATGAATTTGATAAGAAAATATCTCAAAAATAAGGTAAGCATTCAAAAGCACTCTAGGAAAATGCCACGACCATACCCTAACTTATAAATCTAAAACCACCTGTAAAGAAACTTGTGAAGTGCTTCAATGATAAATTAACATCTTAACAAAGATGTCGATATCTTTTCTACTCTCAACGCATGATCACGGGTTAGACGAATCCATCCAACTCGTTCATTTAAACTCTTTTATACTTGCAATCAATAATTTTTATTTAATTAAATAATTAAATTTTTAGTCATAATATTAAATATGAACCTCATTTAAACCAATCCTTAAGTCAATATGAACAAATAAAATCTAAACGTTTTTGGATTGAAATTTAACAATAAAAAGAAAAATAAATTGCCATCTCTTCATCTCAATTTCACCTTTTCGTATCAATCAGAAACAAAGCCGGAGTAGCACTGAACTCAACCTCCCGGTATTCGAGGCGGGTTTCCGCCGCCACCCAAACACTTTTAAACTCCGTCCAGGTTTTTTTATCAATCATCATTCTAAATTGTAAAATTTCCCCTTTAAACAAAACCTAATTTGTAAATTTGTTCTACAATTACTGCAAACAGAGTTTACAATCTCATAATATATTCTGTAAAATTGTTCCAGTTCAGCTTGGAATTAAGATAGTTAAGTTTGGTTATTAGGTTTTGTTGCATGTTGATTATGCTGTTTAATATACACATTCTAAATGTAATTGCGGGTTTGGGTGACCGAAATGTTGGATTGAACCGATGCTCTGCACGATGTCTGTTGAATCAATTGATCGACTTTTGGATTCGTTAGGCTAATATTTTTTTCATTTATTTTTTCAAACAGGCTGTGTAAGGTTCCTGAACTTTACTTTCTTCCACAATGGCTAATAAATCTAAAGAAGAACCTAACACTGCTCCCAAACCTGATACATGGTACAATCTCACATTAGGACCTTCTTTCAAAGATGATTCCGCTAACAAATACTGCACTCTCCGATGTAAGCTCTTCCCAACAATGTACCGAATGGCGAATACTCTGTTTGGTATTTTGAGTTTTGATTTTATGTGTTGAAACTTTTACAGATGAATTTAAGCCGACTTCAGTTGATAAGACTAAGCCAGGATTGCTACATAAACAAAGAGAATAGAGTTTCTGTGGAGTTTCAGAACAACCAAGTAGGAAAACCAAGGTCACATTTGAGGGAAATAGCGAGAATACAAGGAGAATGATGCTGTTTTGTTTTTGTGATCGTACACTTCGATTGGAGCGTCTTGATAGGGCTGTAAAACAACTGCGCCATCTTGAATGCCTGGGGAGTCTTCAGCTGTTGCGTCTGGAACTGTTACTGCTCCATCTGGACCAGCTTTGGATCCTCGGTCATCCCCATTGGGAAGCCCTAAAACCAGCATCTTTTGGCAGTGCAAGGAGCTCAAATCAAGCTGTTGCAGTAAGTGCCTACCAACTATCTTTAGCATTGTTGTTTGGTTAAGTAGTCTTGTTCATTACATTATGAAAATCTATGATGGCGGAGACTATCATTTATATGGTTATTTTTTAATATATTTAAGTTTTCCGTGTTTCTATCGAAGTTGATTCCTTTTTGAATACATATCGTTGTCAACTGTCATATAGTTTGTGTCTGTACAACTATACGAACTATACCTGTAAATAGATATTTAATTTTATTGGGCGGGGCAATCTTAACTTGATTGTTTACATAACGTACGTACATAACATACAATTCACTTAGCTACTTCTAACTTGATGCTTAGGCAGATATTTGCATCCTTGAATTACTCGATACTTGTTTTTTTTTCTTTTTGGTTTTTATGTACTTCTTAATCTTGAGGAAAAAATGTGGATTATAATATGACTTAAAGCAGGTGATTTATATTTTTGAGGTTGGTATATGTTGGGCTTCTAAGTGAAGCACATATACTCTTATAAATCTCTTTTAAAAAGTGTTAACTTTTTTTATGTTTTGGCTGAGCTGTTAATTCTATCGTGACGGAAGGAAGTAAATGATTCATTCTTTGTACTGATCTGTTTTCTTAGCTTATTTCCTTATATTTACATTGATTCTGCACAGGTTGAAGTGGAGCGTATTGATACTGGTGAACCTGAATATTCTGGTATGTATGATATGAATAGAAGATTTCTCATAGAATATCTGGACTCTGTTGATTTCCTTGATTAATTGATTTTCTGATTACTTGTTAGATATTTGCATTTCTGTTTCCCATTGTGCAACCTTTTCCTTAAATCAGGTGCATGTAGGATAATCTAAGCTTTTCATTTATTATCATGGTAACTTGATGCTGTCAGATATTGACTATTACTCCCTCCGTCCCAAATTATAAGTCATTTTGCCAAAATATTTGTTTCAAATTATAAGTCACTTTAGAATCCCAATATATCATTTATGATTTTTTGTCTAATATACCCTCTACTATTTATTTCTCTTTTTTCTTTCATTCTTTTGATTATGTTTTCCAATATAATAATTGAAGGGCATATTTGTAAACTCATACCATTTCACTTTCCCATAAAGTAATAATTAAATTTCTTAATTCCGTGAATTGACCAAAGCGTCATATAATTTGGGACGGAGGAGTAATTAACATCTATGAGCGTATTTTATGCATGCTTTCCAACATGATAGTTTTCGGGCTTTTTTTTTTAATCTTTGAAAGTGTCTGGTCTCTTATATAGTTCTATGCACTTACAAGTAATGCTCACACAATTGATGAGATAGTTTCCAGCGATTTGCTGTGTATTTATTGAACTAAATTTAATGTTGTACTTATCATATGACAGACATCAAATCTGGTTCTAAGAGGTCATATGATCAACTAAATGAACCACCGCCTGTTTCTGCTACCTCCCCAGCTGCCATAGATGAAGTCGAGGAACATAGAGATATAGACATTGATGACCTTTTTGGAAGTGGAACACCTGAGGATGACAATAATGTTGAAGAAAAGGATAATGTTGGATTTGACATGAATGTTCCAATCACTGATGATGAGATCGCTGATGTGGATGATAGTGGTGATGAGGTGAACAAAGGACCCAATGCCGCTGAAACTCTCAGAGACCTAGTGAATGCAGAGGGGAAGGGAGACCTAGTGAATGCAGAGGGGAAGGGTGAAGAATCATCTACTTCTAGCAGCAGCAGTGACAGTGGAAGCAGTAGTGGTAGTGACAGTGGAAGCAGTAGTAGCAGTGATAGCGGAGGCAGTGATGACGACTCAGTTACCTCAATATAACAATGATATTTTTATTTTTTTTCTTTTTATCATTTATCGATTTTGTTGCAAATAATCCAATGTATAGAATGTGTTTATTATGCCTGGGTTAGAAGAATGTAGATTCTAAAAGGTTGGAAATGTTAACACTGACAAAATATGTTGTTGGAGGAAACTTGCTGAATGAGGTATAAATAGAACTTAACTCAAGTTAAGATTGAGATATCATCTCAAATGTATATAAGGCCCCAACATCAGGATGCTACTAAAAGAGCATACAATAACTAGGATCATTGAATATTGTTGGAACAGTCACCAGCATCATCATTGTCATCTTTCTCTTTCTTATAACACTATAGCTTCTTTCTTCAACATGCATATCCAAGAAGGAACTGCACTTTCCCGAAAACAATAGAACACAAACCTATATGCATCCTGAGGGACCCTCATCTGTGCATCGCCAGCAAGGTTAATTTGAGCACTTGATCAATATCTATGCCAATGCTGTTCGGAACATGCTCAATATCTATGCACAAGTTAAGGTGCAAGGTTTGAAACCCGACCAAATAGTCCAGCGATGAAGGAAGTTCTTTAATTGCTGTTTTGTTAAGCTAATGCAAGCAAAATTTTCTGCAGACTCCAAGATCTCTGGGAAGGTCTTGAGCATTGAACAGCCATACAAATCAAGTTTTATCATCTTCAATTTGAAAATGCTGCTTGGAATAATTTCAAGTGATTCACAGCGTAAGGTCTAACATGCAAAGTTTGCTAAGACTTCAATGCAAGGAATAACCTCAAGCCTTGAACAATTTTGTAAGCTCAATTCTTCAAGCCCGACTAAATTGTTACGCAAGGATGAAGGCAGTTCCTTTATTGCTGTTTCGTCTAAGATAAATACCGATAAATTTTCTGATATTTCCTCAATTTTGGGAACTCCTCCAAATTCGAGCAACAACAGAGGTAAAGTCTTTTGAGAAATTTCAGTTTCAAAGGTCAATTGGAAGACTTACGAGTGATTCACAGTAAGAGAGATTCAACCAACATAGCTCATTAAGCCCAACACAACTATTTAACCATAAACATTTTAGCCTGCTGAGAAAACCAGAAGAGTAAACTTGAACCAACTCTCTGCATTGACTAAAATTACTTCTCAATATTTGGGCATCGGACAGGTCAAGTTGAACAAGATTTTCAGGAGAAAAATCCAGCGGCAGAGATCTTTGAGGGAAGGCATCCCAACGAAGAAACCTTAAATCATAAGAAAAAAGACTTAAAGTGAACCATGTTATTGTACATACCTTACCTTTTGTTAAGACAATTCAATCTGCTTTTCAAATCTAGCTTCTCGTTACTTTCCCAAACCCTTGATAAACAAAACTTCTGCCTTCTTCTTCCTTACACCAAACCAAATTTGGTACGCCATTTTACTTTCAATCTTTTGATTTTCACATGTCTCTTTTCTAATTTGAAGTTCATATGCTTCAATGAGGTTGAAACAAGACAACAAACAACCATGGCGAAATGCTCTTTCGCTGTTGCCAGCTATGTTTGATAAAATTCTCAATTAGATATATTTTGTATTGAGTAGAGTGGAAGCACAATTTTGCATTTTCTAATGGTTTCTACTCAAATAGGAGGTTTACATTGTCCACTTGAGGATTCCATTGTTGCCCGATAGTAGAGATGAGAGCAAAGGTATTTTTAGTTTGGTGTCTCATCTTAACATGCTACACCTATGTAGTGATGACGGAAAAATGTCATATGAAATCGATTGAGAAGGATTGTGATTTATTTACGACATTGGAAGAGTCTTTGATGGTGGTTGAACAATGACTATGTGGAAAGTGCATGAGCATTCATGCCATGAGTCGAGCATGCCATCATCACGATGGTCTTGTTCGTGCCACTCATGGGACAAGAGGGTCCAAATCACATTGTGGGTATTGTTAAACCACCATCCTCATATGCTAAGCCTCGAAGCTAACGAGGAGTTTGTTTTGGATGCAAGGTTGTTAGAGAAATTCTTACCACACTATTTTCCTTTGTGAAGAGTATACCTCTAAGCCGCTGTCTTGCTTTCTCTCAAACATTGAAAGATGTTCCTTACAAGGTGGTTGTTGATCCGGAATTGGTAGGTGCATGGGTTCAGGTGTTAATTCTCCCTCGCTGTACATTACATGTGGTTAAACCTCAGAATATGTGGGACCACATGTCTGGAAATCGGAAGTCCTTGCAACAACACCATATTTTGGAGTGTTTAGCTACTTGGAGAGACGCATATGGTCTTGCCAAGTTAGTTGGTAGTGTGTTGGGAAACTCGGAGCAAAGTAACTCAGATTGTGGGGGTGTTCATACTCGGGAGAAAGATAAGAAGATGAGCTCAATCTCAAGCAATGTCTCACAAGTTCGCGATGACCATTTCACATCGGTGTAAAAAGTGTTAGGGTCATTTGGTGTGCCCTTGTAATGAATATATAATGAAGGCTTTGGAGACTAAGCACCCGTACATATCACCTCCTTCCATATCGACCACCTTATTCTCAATATCTCCCTAGTGGTGATGTAGATATTATCTTGAGTGTATTAAATCATTTCGAGGGGCGTCCGTGGTAGAGATGATTTGTGCTCGACATATTTTAGATGCACTTTGTGGAAAGGTTTTAGTGTGGCGAAAGATCTTTTACCGCAATCACTCTAGTTGTTAACTTATAGTTAGGAGGAAGATGTCCGTGAGTTTGGCGGATTTGTTGCCTCGCACCATTGACATCATTATTGAAGCGATGGTGGGATCGACCAATTGTTGTGGGTTACATTTAGAGGTTGTTGGTATCGAGTTGCTATGAAAGTGGTCGATAAATTGACGGTGTTGTTCTAGTGAACTACGTATTTCTATCTTGATTTGAGTCATCTCGGATCTTCGATAGATCTTTGATTCATTTATCCTTCTCACAGAAGGACAATTGATCATAAATTCAGAGAATAGTATTCTAACGATTAAGCATAAAAATTAAGCTTTTCATTACGCATAATTCCATACTAAGATGTTCATAATGAAATTGAACCTATTTTCACAAGGGTTTTGTAAATATATCGACCCATTGATGGTATATCAATAAATTTTAAAGAAAAATTCCCTTGAATATAGTCCCTAATGAAATGATGTTTAATTTCTATGTGATTATCTATATGTAAAATAGGATTTTTAGATAAACAAATAGCGTGTTTATCACAGAGGATAGAAATGTTACTCTCGAATATCGAAAGTCCTCAAGTTGACTTTTCATCCGAACATGTCTTGCATCCATTCTTTGCTACATATTACATACGGAGTTGATAGTGCAATAGTGGATTGTCTTTTCTGGACGAAGATATCGATTTTCTCCTAAGGCGACTTCCGAAGTGCTTTTCTTTATATTCTCTCTCCAAAGTCAATCATATCTACAAGTTTGTATTCTCTGGTTTTTACGTAACATAGACCAAGATTAGTAGTACCTCAGATACTTGAAATTCGCCAAGTTAAGTGAGTTTCTCTCTTGGAATCAACACGACAAACATTGTATAAAATATCGGTAAGCTTAGTAGAATTGATCATACCTGTAGATATTGATCTACTTCTCTTCAAGCTATACATATGGGACATATGTCGACAAAACTTAACATATATGATGTATGTAATTTCTGAGGTCTTGAATTCGATTGAGGTCATGAGACTGTTTATACCTTGCAGACTAGTCTCTTTAGTAGATTTCTCTACTTTCTTACTTCCTTTCCTTCAAAGATGCATGGGATGCATATGGGTTTAGAAGGTATGTTATCGACATGTCAAATTTCTTGAAGTTCTTTAACATACTTACGATGTATGTAAGTTTCTTCGGTATGATGTTATTAATTCCCAAAAAATTTGAGTTCGTCCATGAGACTCATTTAAAACTACGCTTGCATAGACTTAGCAAACTCTCTCGAGGGAGGATTTAGTAGAACCGAGAAATTATGTCATCAACATAAATTTGACATATCGAATATCATTTTAAATGACTTATAGAATAAGGTTGTGTCCACTTTCCTACGGTAAAATCTTTTCTAATAAAAATTATTTAGTCTTTCATACAAAGCTTTTGGAGCTTGTTTAAGACCATATAAAGATTTTTTGAGCTTATAAACAAATTCTGGATGTTTTGAGTTTTCAAAGCCAAGGGGTTGATGGACATATACTTCTTCATCAATGTAACCATTTAGAAATGCATTTTTCATCCATATGATAAAGTGTGATATTATGATTAACATCATATGAGATTAAAAGTCTTATGGATTCTAACTTTGTTGGAGCAAAGGTTTCAGTATAGCGTATTCCTTCTTGATGACTATAAACTTGTGCTACCAGTCGAGCTTTGTTTCTGACTACTTCTCCTTGTTCACTCAGCTTATTTCTGAAGATCCACTTGGTTCCAATAATGTTGAAACCTTTTTATGCAGGCACAAGATCCATACATCATTTGGTGAATTGATTTAGTTCTTCTTGCATTGCATTGATCAATTATTATCTTGAAGAGCTTCATCTACAAAATTGGTTCGGTCAAGGACACAAGAACCCATGAGAGATTCTTTAGAATTTGAATGTAGATCGGTTACGATTGGATAATCTTTCTTTCTCGAGAATCATTTCTTGAGGATGAGCTATACGGATGGATTTTTCGGATGGGTTCATCAGTTCTATCTTTGGTGGCTTCTTGAACTTACTGGACTATCTTCGAACAGTAAATTGAACTTTTGTACTACCGAGAAAATCTTTTGCTTTGACTTTTGAGGGCGAATATAGTTCTAGAGCGATGATTTTATCCCTTACGGTTGCCTTTGAAACCTACGTAACCTCAACTTTAAGTTCGATTTTGGAACATATGCTTTCATCCGTCATGTGTCGAGAGCATCTAGAGTTCGGTACCAAGATTGGTGTTTTAACTTTGTTGTCAAACATCGCGACATATACTATTTTGTCCTTAGGTACCCATATCTTTTGGGTGGTTAGATTTTCTAAAGTTACATTTGAACTTAGGTTTATCATAAGATTTTGCATAATATGATTTACTAGTATATTTTATGTCATGTGGGTGACCATAAGTGAAGTGAGATTTGAGAGGTATATATTTAATGACCATATTGTCTAGAATATGGTTTCTCATCTTTAGAAGGCACATATCCTAAACCTTTCCTTATGTTTCTACTTACTTTATAGATCATTGAAGCTATTTTGTATATATGCTTTTAGCAAAAATTCTTGAAAACCAATATCATATTATTTCAAAATATTATCGATATTACTTAGAACTTAAAGAAAGTTTTTCTTGAGCCTTTTGTAGATTTTCTTTAAAAACATAATTTTTATTTTAAGTTAAAATGATTTCCTTAAGCTCGAAATTTTACGTTTCAAGTTTCTTAGTATCTTGATCGGATACAAGATTACATTTTAGATTCTTATTTAATTTGAAAACTTGATAGTTTTCAAGTATTTCGGATAATCTTTACGCTAATTGACTTTAGAAAATTAACGACAAAATTTGGAATTACCTCTTGATGTCGGAGTCAGTCGGAGGAATCGAGGTTGTCGACTATGTTGGCCATTAAAGCTATGTTGGCTCTTTCATCTACGAGTCGTGAAGCTTGAGGAAATCTGAGTCATCCCGTGTTGCCATAAGACTTTTCTTCTTTTCTTTGTCAAACCTCTTCTTTGGCTTCTCTTCGAAGTTTAGGACAATCACTTTTATAGTGACCAAGTTCCTTACATTCGTAACTGCACAACTTCTTTGCTTCTTGACTTTACGTGTCGGAGGGTGGATTAAGGAAGTTGCTAGATCTTTGGAATTTTGAACTTCCTTTGTCATTCTTCGAGGTTGTTGAACTCTTACGGAGAGTAGAGATAGCTCCATCTTCGATGATGATCCTCGAGTTTTCTTCCTACTGAAAAGCTTTAGAGTCATATTTTTTGTTAGATTTAAGAGCAATAAACATACCTTTCTTCGGGGCTCATCTTCTTAATTGAATCTCGTGACTTCTTAATGAGGTGATGAGTTCTTACTAGAGATTTTGTTGAGATCTTTTGCAAGCTTGAGGCTGTCACCATGGAGTCTCCATTTGTTGGAAGACTTGATGACTTTCTTTACATGATTAGCAATAGAGTATCCTTTATCAATTTTAAGCCGGTTACTAGAATTTGAAACCTTAAGAACATTGCTTCAACAGTTTCATCTTCTTCCATTTTGAATGCATGTGCTTGAATGAGAAAGGATTTTGTTTCTTTGACCTGTATTGCCTTCACGTGTCATTCTTAAGGAATCAAAGATGTTCTTAGGCGAATATCTGTTTGTGATCTTCTTATACACTACGTGTATGAGATAACACTTAGAAGGATAGTTACGCCGCGTGGTTATTTTTGAATTCCTTCTTACCTGCGAGTCGACATTTCTTCCTTTCAATTTTACGATCACTTACGTCGCGAGGATGAGTATAGACATCTGTTACCATGTCCCGGTCACCGTGGGCGAGAAACTTTCAATTTGCATAATCCAAAGTTTTCTCCATCGAACATTGAAATGCTGTTGATTACTTTGTCGTCATAGTGATCATAGTTATTACGAACATGTTCGCCATAGTGTTTTCAAGCGGATCTTTTATCGACACGGTTAAGTGCTAGCATCGAACCGTAGCTCGTGTCAATTGAAGGATGAAAACACAAGAAAGGGAGGAGGTTGAATTGGGGTTTGAAATTAAATTAAATTGACAAGATTATTTTTATCACAGTTTGTTTGAACTCAATCTACTCCGTCCATCCGTCAAGGTGATTTGCCTATCTCAATGAGTCTTAATCCACTAATCAAAACTTGATTATAATTCACTAAGACAACGTCTTAGTCTTCTCAAAACAACCTGACTTGGTTTCTCGAGGAAATTCAACTTAACGGTCAATTACAGCGATGTGTGTTTAATGATGCTTCTAAAAGCTATATCACAACTGTGATTTTACACAAAATATCAAGTACTTATGAACTAGAGAATATGAATGATTTGAGATTTTTATTTGTGTTGTCTGAGGAGTTCTCTATTGTTTTCTTCAGAATGGATCTTTATATAGGCGTCCAAAACTTATCCGTGGAGACATATAATCATATGGAATGATGATAATTTGACTTAATTGTTCTTTCCATTAAAATGATATCCGGTTGAAATCACCCGTTGCATCAAATCTTTATTTAATGAATAAAACGCATCGTAACATTGACGAAAACATGGATATCGAGTTTGTAGAAGCGATCGGTGCTTTCGAGGTTTGGCTTGAATCTTTGATGACTTGATCGAAAGATGATGTAGCAAAGCTTTAAGATTTCTTAGATCGGATGACAAAGTTTACATCGAGTTTGGTGCATCCTTTGGTGCTTTTAGAAGTTCATCAAAACTTCGCTTAGATCGAGTCTTCTAGCGTGTCGAACATCGCTTAGATCAAAGTCTTCTTACGCTATTAGAACTTCGTGAGGTTCGGATCAAAATCTTCTTTGTTATCAAAATTTACGTAAGTTCGGTTCAAAACTTATTTTCTTTTCAAGGTCGAACTTCATGCATACTCTATTGAACAAAATTAGGAGACAACAATGTTTCATACAAAATATTTATTTATTAGGGTCGGGACATAGTTGTCATCAACAATATTCATTATCATCAAAACTTCTAAGATTGGTGTAGAACAAACTATGTTCTAACAAGCGCACTCTTAATAATATATTAAAGAAAGATGCAAATACCCATCAATCGTAAAATATTTGGTCGAAGACCAACCATCATTTCCTTGTATAAGGGTATTCATAAGTCTTTCCTAATAAAATCTCTCAAGTATTATTAGAAAATCTTAGAATCAATTATTGGGGAGAGGAGTAGGTCCTTTTTATTTGACGAACCTCTATAATTCTTAGTGTTCCTCTTTTCCTTAACTTTTATTATGCATTTATTCTCATCCGCTACTTAGTTTTTGAAAATGATTTTAAACTCTAATTCTACTTGCCAAATTTTTTTTAAACCTAGAATTTTCAAGAAATACAATTCACCCCTTGTTGTGTGTGAAGTCTAAAGTCCAGTAAGTGGCATCAGAGTCTAACTTATGTTTAAGGACTAATTGTCTCAAGAGGAAGAAGACTTGATACAAGATATTTTTTAAAGACAATTTCTTATTCCACCCTATAACCTTCTTACGCACCACATGAATTTCCTAAAATCCCCCTGAAAACCAGAAGTATACTTCTGGTTCGCACCCCATATCATAAAAATCATGTTGAACAGGGTTGGGTGTTAACTAAGTATACTTCCTTATTTGTTTTATTTTGGATAGAATAAAGCGTGTATGTGAGATTAATTGGAATAATTTTCTAATACTTTGTTATTTAGTTTGGAACCGAAAATATATTTATGGTTTTAACCCAAATATTCCAAAATATGGTGTGCACCAGAAGTATACTTTCGGTTTTAGAGGGCATTTTAGGAAATGCATAGGGTTTAATTCCACCTCATGGGATGTAATAAGAAATTGCCTTTTTTAAATACACCGCCTTCTTTTGAAAATAGCAGGCAAGCTAAATTCAATTTTTTTCTTCAAAGTTTAAATTATAAATGTGGAAACAATAGTAAATGGTCCAGATTATCCTACTCATCAAGTAGATGATGAAGTAGTGAAAAAACTTTATTCTATTTGAACCAAAGAAGAAAAGAGAAAGATAGATATAGATCTTAAAACCAATAATTTTATAATGTCTTTAGATGATAGTAAACTTTTGATATTCTCCATTGTAAAACCTCTTAAGAAATATGGGATATTATGGAAAAGACATATGGAGTTTCTCCAAGTATTAAACAAGAGAATATGAACACAGTGAAGAAGAGATACTAGTCATGGTTGTTTTCTAAATTTAGAAATATAGGAAATTTTGTTGGAAAATGTTTTACTAACAAATATCTAAGAATTAAGATTTGGAAATTTAATCCAACTCTTAAATCGATAGATGATAAGTCTTGAGAATTTCGAGAAAACTCAAGAAAGAAATTGTAGAAAAGACAGATGAGTTGGTTCGACTAATCAAAGATGATGGAATCCAACACGAAGAATCATCATCCTCATCTCGCTCCTATCATAAAAATCTTATGCAATCATTCAAAAGAGCATACTCATTAGTGAGCGATTTTTGAAAGATTCAACATCAAGTGAAGGATACTTTTGTTCAAAATAATGATAAAGAATGTGAAGTAGTTTCTTCGAGTTAGAACATAAAAGGGAGGATGTACATCAACCTCGGGGAGAAACATGGAAGAATCTTCTTCCAACAAATAAGATAAAATTTGATCAAAGGCATCCAACGAGGAAATACTTTTCAAGATTGGAAGGATCTAAGTAAAATGAAGATATCAAAGGAAATAAGTTTTCATATAAATGCACTCACCGTAAGAAAATTGGACATTTGAATTCCTTTTGCTTTAATAAATTGAAAAATCTAAATGTAATCACCTTAGATCCTTTGTGACTAACTAGTAGAAGACATCGTCCGCGAGAAATTCATTCGTATCTTAGGTATTATGGTGATAGTGACCCATGAAAATAGTGATTTTCAATGATAAAATCCACATAAGAATGTATTATGATGATATTGACCCGTGAAAATAGTGAATTTCAGTGATAAAATTTATAAGTGTTAATAAAATTTATAAATATCACTCTCATTCATATCTTAAACCATTTAATAAAAACGTGTTTACAGTACAAAATAAAACTCAAGTTGGATAACAAATTAGAAAGGTACTATTATGTTGGATAAAAATGTTTTTCAAATTACTCTCATATTTTTAAAAATGTTTTTCAAATTACTCTCATATTTTTTTAAAAAAAAATCGACGATAATAAATCAAATTTATAAGTTTTTGAAATCACTCTCATCTTTCTACAAAAATATGCTGGATAGAAATATTTTTCAAATGACTCTCATCTTTCAGAAAAAATAAGTTAATGGTGATAAAAGAGTTAATTCTAATTGATTTTCAATAAAGGTTAATAAATATATTATTTAACATATAAGAGTGCAATGAATTATAGATGAGAGTACAAATTGATTATGGTTTCAATTTAGACTATGAAGAAATAAATGTCTTTTCATTACATTTATGTGTTTCTTTTCCAAACTTTGAACCAAAACTCGTGCATCAGTGTTTGGAGTCAATTTCTAGTTCTATAAACAGACATGGTTGCATCAACAGAAAGAATTGGTTGTATCAACATGCATTCACAATTACCATAATCCATCAAAATAAAGAAATCAACCTCAGGGAGAAACATGGAAGAATAAAGGCATCCAATGAGGGAAATGCTTTTCAAGATTGGAAGGATCTAAGAAAAAATGAAGATATCAAAGAAAATAAGTTTCCAGTATATAAATGCACTCACGGTAAGAAAACTGGACACCTTAGATCCTTTGTGATTAATGTACTTAGGTCCAAGAAGATGACATGAGCACCAAAGATGAAACCTTAATTATTTTACATGTATGTTTTGCATTTTGAAACCTTGTATGTACTTCTTTAATCCCGAAGATGAACGATGATGGAAAATGTCAATCGTTGTGATCAAAGCTAAAATATTTGAGAGTATCTAAAAATTGATGATATGGACTGATCAATTGAATGAATATATCTATAATGGACTTATCCGTTTTGTGGATTTACCAACCCCGCATCTAACGATGTAGAGAGAAGAATATACCATAAGGTATTCTTCCCTTTTGGGAAATACTTATCAAGTATTCTTGATAAATGTGGTAAAATTTATTTTAAGGTAGAAATAATCATAGAATCTAATTAAACCCTTAAAATAATATTTATTTATTATTTTACTCGTCAATTTTAATTCTTTATAACCCATAAATATGATTTCTTTTATTGTTTTCTAGCAAATGGTGTTGAAAAGTAACAATTGGGGGCCAAAAGTAAAAAAGACAATATTAAGCCAAACAATGCATAAAGAAGGCTGAGCAACCAAAGCCCAATCAGTTAGCAAGTTATGCTAACCGATTAGAAAATCTTGAAATACATATTTCCAGTTTAAATCCAAGCTTGTCTTGCGCTCCAAGTAAATCATATCTCAACATTTATGAAGATGTCACTAAATCCCGAAGAAATCTCAAATCTAATCGATTAGAGCCACTAAATAATCGATTAGGATAGTCAAAAAAAAGATTTTGATTTTATTTTCAATCACCACAATTTGAACTTAATACTTGCGGAATAAGCGCTTAAGTCCTTAGATGACACACTATAAATAGGTAAACCTCTCTTCACTTATCTTGCATCTCATATTTTCTATGTATCTCTTTTGAGTTATTCTCTCTTCATAAGTTTTGACCATGGCCACTTCTAGTAAAAAATCCATAAACACAATCGGAAGCAATACCTTCCACAAAAACTAATCAACCAAAAGCAATAAGAAAATATCAATCCTATCCAAAAGGTTATTCAACCTTGGTACCTTGATTCCACCTTATGAAAATCCATAAGCCCTATCACCAAATCTTTCGGGCTCTCTCAAAGATATCTTCACAAAGATACAAGATAGAAAATCCACCTAAACTTATTTAAAAATTCCACCTTAACCTAAGACTTGTAGAATCCTCTAAGAACATATGTAAAAGGCATAGAGATAACCATTCACATATACCACTTTGGGATAACTTATAAGATTCCCTTGACGTAGTAATCTACACTCTAGAAAAACATATTAGCTTCAATAAATCTAAGCATTCATGTGCCATCAACCACCTCATGATCTATTCCATGGAAAATGAAGGTGTCATTTAAAGCTTTCCACAAACCAAAATTCATAATCCTCCATTATATGGTCATTAGAATACTCTTCCTAGAAATTATAAACCATATCTATGTAATTAGAAAGATGTAGTGCCCTTATGGCTACTAACCTAAGAAATCCCCAAATGTGGAGTATTTTTAACCACACGATCCGTTTAGAGAAAATGCATTTGCATGACTATCCTATGGACCCTTAATCACATAACAACTAGTGCAAATTGGTGAAGTAAGACTAATCTAACTAGAGGATAACCTACAATGTCTAGAAAGAAATTAGAGTCAACATTAGCACGGAGATTGAAGAAGATTTTTAGTTAAGGAAGAAGGAGAGAAGCGAACCAAGAGAGTTAGAGCATCAAGAAAGATAAAATCCTAAATCTCTTCCAAAACATAGTTGAGGACATGAAGAAACTCATAGTAAACAAAGGTAAAAATTATGACTAGAATAGGCCCACTTATATGTTTTACCGTTTTATTTAACTTGTCACAAAAATTTTCATGCAAAATTCCTTCTATATTTTGACTTATTCGTAATGATATAAGGGTGATGTTTTCCTTTTCTTAAATATAGTAATTGCACTTATTTTACGCACTTATTTCTTGCAATGCATTTTATCGCCTTTTGATTTTGAAAAGAGGAGAAGTATACTATCGAGGAGAGTGTAAATTTTTATCTAACTCGTGGGAGTTTAATCACTCTAAATATATCTATCATGTTTCTTTTACCACCTCCCCAAAGAAGCATTGTCATCATCAAAATGGGGAGAATGTAGAACCTTGTTTTACAGGTAATGCGCTCCAAACAAAACATCTTTTTCATGATGACAACTATAATAAGTCAAGCATGAAAGATTAAGTGGTTAAAGATGCAAACCAAAGTATTATGGTTTGATGAACTTGACTATCCAATGAGGAAAAATTATATGGGAATAATCTAAAGCCTCATATCAAGAGATCTCAAGAAATGTCAACATAAATAGGAGTAGCGGTAAAAGCTTCTAGAAAAGTAGTCTCTAATTTAGTAAGTGAGTGAACATATGTAAAGAAAAAGAGTTTTTTCTTAAAAGTACGTGGCTAAAACACACACACACACACTCAAACTTTTTTTCAAAATAATTTACTTTAAGAAAATACTTTGAAAAATATATAAGTTGTATTAAATGAATTTGGAGCAGTCAAAATAGCCATGGCAAAATTTTGAATTTTCAAATTGATTAGAGCATATATTGATCGATTAGAAATGCATAAACTTAAGTCCCAAGCTAGTTTGAATGTGCCTTGATTATGTGCAATATCTAGATATATTATAGTTATGTTTGACACAATAATCAATTGAAATTAACACTTTATAAGGTCGTTGCCTTATCAACCACTAAAGCGATATATTTCCCTCGAAGTTGTGAAAGAAGCATTGTGGCTTGAAGGTTTTGCTAAGGAGTTGAAACTTCAAGGTTGAGCTCGTTACAAGTGACACCCAAAGTGTAATACACATGTCGAGATAATTCAACCTATCATAAATGAACGAAGCACATTGATGTGAGGCGCATTTCGTCGGAGAAATAATCAAGCATGGAGAAGTTCAAGTCTTGAAGGTTTCATTGAAGGCGATGTTGATATGATCACCAAGGCATTCCAAGTTGCGTGTTTTTCACATATGTATTTGATAAAGTTGCACGAAGAAAGCTAGTATGTTCCTTGATGTTGTAGAGTTTCTTCCAAGGTGGAGATTTGTGAGATTTTGGATCGAACTCGAGTCTCAACAAGGGTAGTTTCTTAGTTCGACGAGGTTAAGCATGCAATTGAAATTTGTTCACATACTAATGTCAAAATATACTAGGATTTCTAGCATATCGAATTTGACTTTTGTTTAACCAAATTGTTTAAGTTAACTTAGCGTTATATAAATAGGTAGTTCTCTCGGTTGTTGAGAGAGGTTAGTTGTTTTAATTCACTTGTAATCTTTGAACCCTTATTTGAGTAAGTGAATAGAAAAACAATTATAAATAATCTAATTTTGTTCTTCTTCCCTTTTCTCTCCTTGCGTAAAACCTATTAGATTTTTGTGTTTGTTCAAAAAACTCAATTTTCTCATAGTTTTGTTTTGTATTGACGATGTTACAACATTCATCTTTTATATTTTTATAATTTAAAAAAAAAAGAAAATTTTATGGTTTTTAATTAAGTGAGGTACTCGGTCACAATTATAAGTCAAAATAACTACTTTCACAGATTAATGATAACCAAAATGTATTGAATATTTATATCAATTTACATGAATTTTATGCATTTTAATTAATTAAATTACTCTTTATTCGTATTATGCCGATATTTTCTATGTTTTTAGGAATTTGATGTTTACAAGGCACGTCTTGAAGAAAGTCGAGAAAAGTCAAGCAAATCGTACTTAAATCCACAAAGAAGAGCAATTATGCAATTGTGGTGTATGGCAAAACAAGGTGCATTACAAGTAAAAAGCTTTGGAAAATAAAGAATTAAGAAGAGAGCCCAACCCATTTCAAGCAGCAACAAGCTAAAACCAGGAGTCCACGCAAGGGTAACGATCGTTACACCTTGCCACGCGTGCCCCAACGATCGTGATGACTTAGGAAGCGTCTAAGCCTTGTGACGATCGTCACACTCAACCAACTGTCTGTAGCGATCGCTATGGAGGCGAATCTAGAGGAGAAAAAATCTTCAACGTCTATTTGTTTCAAGTAACCTCCAAGTCTATAAATAGGGCCTCAATCCTCATTTTTTCACACGCTTTCTTTTTCACTTACCTTACTGTTACTCTCTATTGAATTTTCTCAGTACCATTTATTTTCAATTTTATTTTACTAATTCTGGTTTAGGTTATTTAGTAGTTTCTACTTCTATTTTCTCGTAGCAATTTCCACATCGGGGATTGTTGCGAACCTTTGCTGATTCTAACCTTACGTTAGAATCGTGTTTTTTATTTTTCTTCATCGCGTTTATTTTTCGAGAAACAAAGCGGATCTCACCGACCCGTGGGAGACACACGAGATTAGTCAAATATTCATAATATTACTTTAAGGTTTAATTTAATTATTTTTATTTATTAATGCCAATATTATTTGAAATGCTTGGGTTATTTAAATTGTCTGATGTTATTTATTTTTGTTGCGCTATTATTGAATCGTATAACATGCTAGGCTAAGTTTATTTATCGGTATGTGAGGTCATATAGTCGACGGGGTTTAGCAACGCCATTTGATCTGTTCCTTTCAAAAGAATAATTTTCTGGTTTAAATTACTAATTTTAAATATCAACTATTTTTTTACGAGAGTAAAATACAGATAGAAGTTAAGATTAATAAAATGAGAGTTTGAGATAATAACTGGACAATAGTAATTGTGCATCAACTTAAAATACAGCGAGAGCGTTTTTAAGTTGATTAGGTCTTATTTGCTTTCAAAAACTATTTTTAAACTCTAATTGATACAACGAGAGAGCTCACTTAGGTTTGATTGTAGGATTTGAATCAATAAACACGAGAATGTAAGAAGAGGGTTTTCAAACAAATATTTTCTACTGAAAACTATTTTAATAATCCGAGTTGAGTCAATGAGTTGCTAAATCCCCGAAGTCCGACCATTACATAGCGATATTCCCCCTTAAATCTAAACTAGATTATAATCAGTTAGGTTCCCTAACCCCAAATCAATTACATTATTAGCCTTAGATTTACGTAGTAACCTAAGATAGCGATAAGTGGCATTTAGTCCTTGAATTCAATAATCTTAAAGCTACAGCGATAGAATGTATACTTGCGGTCTAGATTCTTTAAGACACACAAAGTCGCGATCAATTATGAAAAATTAGTTGAGTATAATTAATTTTCTTGGTTTCATGTCCAATCAAAGTAAAATTTACTATATTATCCTTAGTGATATATGATGAATTATCTACTAACATTAAATACTTTTGACTTTATTTAAGGGCATAATAGTAATACAAGCATTAATTAGTCTAAAAGTTAATGTTTTAGCTACAATAGTAACCAAAATTTAAGGTCATTTTTTGCTTATAATAGTGACGAGGAAGCACCATTCAAGTCCTTCACCTATGTACCACTAAAAATATCACCATTAAATCTATTTAATATAATTTAATCGTTTGGATTTATTTTAAGAAAAGTATTGCATATGTGTTAAGCCCACCTAATCCTTATTTTTTAGGGCTTCATTTACCTTTCCCTTTTATCTATATTTTTCTTCGTCATTTTATTTGTCTATCTCCTCCATCTTCTCAAATCTAAAAGAAAAAAGCGCATTGTTGTTCTTAAAAAGTTATTTTTATTTAGGGTTGCCTTTGAATATTATTTTAAAGTTTAAATTTGGATTGTTTGTCTCTTTTCATGACTTTTAATTTCTCTTTCTTACCACATAAAACAAATCATTTACAATGGATTGTAGCGATCTTTGAAGCGGTCATAAAATCGATTGTTGAACACATGTAATCGGCTCCTTAAGTGCGATCTTGTTCCACATCTAACACTCTACCTAAAGTCAATTCCTTAACTCCAAATCTTCCTCCCTCTTATACCGATTGATAAACTCTTTAAATTAGGAATTTGAAATTAAGAAGGCAAAGATAAAAGTTATTGTCCAAAAAATCTTATATTTTCTAAGTTTTGTAAGCATCATTGTGGAGAATCATGTCGGTGCCTTCCACTCGTAGGAGACTTCATCATCGTTTTGTCCCTTGCCGATTGGTTGTCAATTTTGTGGTCATAATCTGGGGATGAATGACATTTGTTTTGGATTGTCGAGTCTAACCGGTGTTGTGCGGCAGTTACGTTATTATTTCATCTCGTGTCCATTTATTTCGGGATGTCAAATCTGTTATTTTTGATATTTGTCGAAGGAGGATGGAAAAGTAGGCGGTAGATTTGCTATTATGATGGATATTCTTTGGAAAAATAGGAATGATTTTATACGGAATAATGAAAAGGAAGAAGCATCTAAAATGGGTTTACGTGTTATCCATAGGTGGAATGATTGGTTCCAAGCTCGAAGTTCATACGTCGATAATTCTTCTATTCATGATCTAGAGTGGAGTCCTCCTACGGAGGGGCGTGTTAAGTGTAATGTGGATGCAACTTTTAATAACAACAATGGAACTACAAATAGCGGGTGGTGTATTCAAGATCATCTTGGGCATTTTGTCTTTGCGGTGTAGCTTGGGATCCGGTATTCTCTCATCATTGAAGAAGCCCTTGCTCTTAAAGGCGGTGTTAGAAGCCATATCTTATCATTTGGAGTTTGTCACTTTTGAGTGATTCCACAGAGTAGTCGAGCTATCCGAATAACATTCACGGTGACTCGGAGTTTAGTATTATTGTTAAAACTATTTCTAATTTGCTCTCTAATTTCCTAAACTTTGAGGTTAAGTTTGTTAAGCGTCAGCGAATATGGTTGTCAATGATATGTCTATTATGTTATTCTTTGTATTGAACAAGTTATGATTAATGATATAAGTTGAGTTTGTTGCTTTCAAAAAATTAGTATTACTCTCAATTAAGAAATGAAGATGACAATTTGGAGTGTGATGATTGTACCATATTTGTTTGTTTTCAAAACTAAAAGGAAAAGATACAAGAATTCGATTGTGGTAGAAATAGGTGTTACTTTTATTTTTCTAATAAATCTAAGCCATTAAATTATTTTTAATAAATCCAATGGCATTATTCTAGTGGTACAACCATGAAGGACTTAAATGCTACCACACCTTACATCACCTTTTAATTATTATTTTAAAATTTTGTTTAATATAAAATAAAAATATTACTATTTTAATTTTAACGTATTTAAAGTATACCATAAAAATATAGCTAACGAATACCCATAAATTTACCCAAACGAATTAAATTCAATCAATTATGTAGTTGATGAAAGGTTTTATTAGATGAATTGAGTATATGTTGTTCAAAATATTTTAAAATTTAACAGACCTTGAGTGAATAAATTATCAAATCTAAAAATTGATTAAATCACAATGTAAATGATGGCATAGGTAACAAAATTAATTGAAGTAGCTTTCAAAATTTGAGACATTTAAATGTAAAACACACCTCTCGTGAATACTTTTATATCTTTGACCTACCACTCTTACACTAAGATAGTAGAATCTATGGGCCACCACATAATTTAATTTATTCACAAAAAATAAATAAATAAAAACAAAAAATAAATATTCCGAGAATTTCGGTTAAATTGGCGGGAAATCGGTGGGGAGCAGCTAGCGAATTTTTTGGGATTTCCAATACTTTCTCAATTAAAGGGTCCCACAGAACATTCACTGCCAAGAAACCTGGACCGTACGATCACATTCTAATCCAACGGTGTGAAATCATTCATGTTCCCGCCGATTGTACGGTACTTTAACCTTTGCCCCAAAAGAAACGTTTTTTCTTTTCATATTTCACTTTTCCCAACGTTAATTAATATTCAATTAATTAACGTAATAATCATCTTAATTTTAAAATTAAAATCACAATTACATATAAAAACTCATGATAACCTTTTTCTTTTATTTCAATATCTCTCTCTCTCACTCTGCTTTTTGACGCCGCATCTGAAGCCAAAAAAATGGTAAGAACAATTTAGTTGAACTTATTCTGATGATTTTCAGTAATCTTTTCTGTAAATGTTGATTGTTTTATGCTAATATATGTGTGAAATTTGCAATCTGCATGTGAAGATTTAGTTGATTTTTGAATTCTACTTTGAATATCTGAGTGAGATTAGGTTTAGGTTTTTGATGTTTGTTTAAAGTTTACTGTTTTCAGTTTTGATTGTTGAAATAATGAAATGAGTTATTAGGGTTCTTGGATTGATATTTTGTGGATTTTGCAGGTGGGAAGAATGATTCAGCAAAGGAAATGAATAGGGATTGGATTAAGGAACTTATGAATAGTAGCTCTGGTTATTGTGATCATCATCATGATCTTCGATCTAATGAGAACAATACTTTCTGTGTAGATTGTGCTGTTAGAATGTGTAGGCACTGTAAGGAAGCTCATTCAATGCATACAATGTTTCAGATTTACAGATATTCTTATCAGGATGTTTTTCGACATTCGACTTGCACAACCTTTTGACTGCTCCAATATTCAGGTTCTTGCTTCTATCTTGTGCTTGATATGCGATAAACTCTAATGTTGTGTGTGAACCTCTTGAAATTACAATGACTACATTTTCCATATGGGTTTCATTGTTATTGAACATTGTTCAAGTATACATTCTCACACTCAATCTAACTATTAGCATAATTGTTTAACTATGCACCAATTTGTTATTGATCATGCACATCCACACTTAATCTTACAATGGTTTCTGTGATTTTTCAGACTTACATATCCAATAATGAAAGGATTGTGCATCTAAAACCTCGGCCTCCAATCTATAAATCTAAACCTGGTGATCAATGCCGGAATCTAGAATCAAAAGAAAGCAACTTATCAGCAAGATTTAAATTGGGAGGTACTACATGCGAAGAGTGTGGAAAACACTTGCAAGAGATGCGAGTCGCTGGTGTTCAATTATATGCAAGGTAAACAAACATGCTCTAAAGTAATGGTAAAAATTTTGTTGTTTCCTATTACATCGCTTTGACTCAAATCATGTGTTGTTGGTATATCTCAGCATTTTAATTCTTAACTTGAATCATGTGTTGATAGATCTCAGCGCTTTCAGTTGAGCCTCAAAGCCAAGCTCTAATCATCACACAAAAGGAGTTTAGTTTTCAACCAAAGTGGTAGATGCACCATCACTCCAAAAATTGAAGCAATTGACTTCACGATGAGTGATAACCTTAATTCGGAACCGGAGTCATCTATTTCTGAAGCTGAGCCATGTGGGCGGGTTGAAGTTGTGAATTTCAGGAAGCGTCCCAGAAAAACCCCTCCTCAAAGGCCTCACTTCATTTTCATTTCTTAGTGTATGTTTGGAAATCACACTGCGATTTTCAAGGCGTCAGTCACATTGCGGCAACATGAAGCTAGCACAGATAGCTTCCCAGTTTTCACATCAGAGACAAACCACTCCTCAGAGGCCTCTCTTTGTTTTCATTTCTCACTGCTTGGCAGTTTTCACAGCATCGCCATGCGGCAACATGAAGCTGGCACAGATAGCTTTCCGGCCTCTACAGTGTTCTTCCTACTCACTGTCCCACATTACTACTCTACTGTTTCCTTTATTTCTTTTCCTTTGAGATTTTGTTTCCAAGTTATCATTTTTGGATAATAAGATAAGATATCTTGAACAATTAAGAGAACCTGAACTCCATTATACCCCATATTGGGATTTTAAGTATAAATTGAGTTTGAGGTACTTTTGCTATGAGGAAAGTAACTAGTTGAGCATGTACAGCCTAAAACATTTATATAGTACTGCTATTGAAACAGTCTTTTCATTTAATTTCATCACTTTGGATTGAATTTATCTCACAAAAACTTGTGACTACATGTACTCTAATGCTTCCATCCATCTTAAATTTTTCATGCTAGAACTTTCATGATCACGTGGATGTGTAAGTATGGGTACCAGATACGGTAGTTTGAAAAAAAATGAAAAGTTTTTTTATATCCTATATTATTAGAAGTCAAAGTTTGTCTGGTTAAATAACATTTAATTTTATAACAAATTATATTAAATATATACATAATTATATTATAAAAATAATTACTAATGCAGGGTGACAACTTTTTCTATAAATAATTAAAGTTAAAAATTAATATTTATATAATAAATAATTATTTTTAAAAGTTATTTTTAAATTAATAGAATTTTTAGATATGTATATTTGGAAGCATCACTATAAAGTATCTCAAATGAAGCAAATGTTAGAAAAAGTTTTGTTAAATGTTTTTTTATTTATAGTTTTAGTTAAAGCACAAGTTATTTTTCTACTAATTATAATTATTATAAAAAAAATTACTAATTCATCTTACTATAACATTTCTTTTATAATAATTGTTTTTATAACAAAAATTATTTTTTTAGTTATAATTCTTAGATCGTAGCAAATAATTGTTTATATCAGTTCTTTTTATAATAAGTGATAAAATAATAAAATTATTTATGTATAACTTATAATATATTTTGAAAATTTTATCAAAATAAATTAAGTTTATAAAAAATATTTTCGATTGTTTTAATAAATTGTATAGGTTAATTTAAATAGATTCTAGGATGTTAGAAACTAAAATGGATGAATCTCATTTCTCGAGATGAATGCGATTCATTTATATGGGTTTTCAACGGCCGCCTTCTCCGGTTAGGCTAGGCCTAGTGCGTTGGCCGCCGCGTGGTCGTTTCTTCATGGATGAGTTTCAAATATTGATTTGTCTGGTTTTAATTTATTTATTAATGTTTGTGAATCTTTCAAACCTTCACTTAAGAAATTTTTTGCTCAGTTGAAACAACAGTGTTGTCATCCCCATTCTGGTTGCCCCAGCATTGCATTAAAGGGGATAGAGTTTTGATAATCAATTTCGAAAAGGAATACTTAAAGGGTGTTGAATCTTGCAAACACAATTCCATGATCGAGTGATTTGGCTGAGGGATTGTCTCCTTTGACTGTGGCTGATTTGAAGTACACTTTCTCCGTTATGGGCTAATCATTGTTGGCTGTCATATTGGTGACAAACGATTTTTATGGGTTCACGTTTGCATCCCTTGAAGATGTGTAAGGTTAGATTTTCTGCGACGTGATTTGAAATTCCTCTTAATGTTGTTTCTGTGGTCGAGGCTTTAATCTCACTTAAAAGTTTCAACTGCCTAATTTGGATTAAGATTTTCGGTTTGCTCAAGAATATTGAGACCCAACATTGTGTTTGCAATGGCAAGAGAATGATACTTACTGTTGTGATTTTATCTTTATTGTTGAGCCCTGGATGAGGTTTAATCCATTTCCTCATTATTATTTATTTTAAATTTGTTTGAAGCTGATTATGTTGAATAGTAGGAATAATGGTGACCCCATCTTTGGTGTTTTTACAAGAGTTTTATGATCCAGTTGTTTAGACTATTGGTACCTTCACTATTCGGGTTGCTTCGAGGTGGGTTTAGTAGTTGTTATGCTTATACCTGTCACATTAAAAGGAGAGTCTTGTGATGACCTTTCTTATATTATGATTTGAATAACATCCATGGTGTCATATTGGTGACTTTAACGTTGTGTTGGGAGCTCATGAGCATTCGCCTTGATCTTCTGGCAGAAAAGGCTATGGTGATTTTCAAAATTGGACGAATGATAATGATATATTCCATCTTCCCAATGCATGTGATTTGTTTACTTAGGCTAATGGTTGGCTAAATGTTTCTTTTACTAAAAATACGGTTTGGTAGATCCATTTGTAATATGGAGCGGATGAGGTTTTCCACCATTTCTGTAGTATTCTTACTAAGATTCGATATGATCATTTCCTTTGTTGTTGGAGTTTAAGTTTTCCCATCTTCTCTTTCCTCTCATTTCAAGTTCTTTTCAAATGTGGTATACTTATTCTAATTATAAGGAGATGATTACTAATAATTAGAGGGCTAGTGTTCCGAGTTTCTGATGTTTGTTCTTTCTGAGAAGCTCAAGAATCAAAGTTTAACTTAAGAGCTGGAACAAAGATGTGTTTAATAATATTAATGGGTTGGTGCAAGATGTTGAGAGGATGTGGATGTTATTCATGGGATAATTCAACATTCTAGTTACTGAGATAATCTTAAAATTAAGAAAGTATGCTCTTCAAGTTCTTGAGACTATGTTACACAGGAGAATCTGTTATTGCAGGAGAAAGCTAAGGCTAACTAGATTGTTGAGATTGATAGATACACTAAATTTTTCCACGGATTGTATAAAATCAAGCAAGCCATTACTCTTATATCGACCTTGAAAATTAACGAGGTCCTTGTCCGGGAGAAAGAGGCGTTGCATACTCATGTTGTTAATTATTTTATAATATTTTGCTAAGTCGCTATTAATAAAAGAAAATATTATCAAGTTGATTTAATGTTTCTCTATTTCTCTTAGATCACAAATTTTTTTATTCTTCTCAAACCCTAATGATCTTGAGATTATGGTGGCATTTTCAACATGAATAGGGACGGTGCTCATTCCGACGATTTTGTAGCTTTCTTCTTTAAGGAATATTGGGACATCATTCAAAGAAGTTATTAATGTTGTGTTTAATTTTTTCAATCTTTTGAATTCTGCCTAACTTCAACTCTAATACCATTATCCTTTAACCTAAGACTAATAATGTTGATTCTATTTATCTATTTAAGCTTAAATTTAATATTATTTCTAAAATTATTCTTTGGTGGTTAGGCGTTGTTAAGAGAAAGCGAGGTTTTTGATGGGAGAACATTAATTTATATTGAATTAATCATTATTTGAGAGATAATATCTAGGCTTCGTGAGGATTGTCAATCGATCTAAGTCTTCCTTTTTTGGTTATATTCTGAGGTGACCAATCATATCACAAATCTCATTGGATTTAAGCATGGATCCTTCCTTTCAACTACATTAGTGTTTTGATATTCAAGGGAAAATCTAAACTTTTTATCTCAAGCCTTAAGCTGAAAATTTTTCTAATGTTAACTCTTAGAAGGGATCTTCATATCTTTTATTGGAAATCCAACTCTATTGGATTAATGTATGACTTTTTACTTTCATTTAACTTTAATATAACTTGAGTTTACTTTAATATAATTTGGCCTAAAAAAGTTACAATATTGAACATTTTCAAAAAAACATTTTCCCTGTATAATTAACACACTTTTAATATATTTTAAAGGACTTTAAAGAATAATTTGAAAATACATATTCGGATACACCTAAATAATTCATGAAAATACATCGATGAACCATATTTTTCTAAATTGAAATGGATCTCACAAAAATGATGACGTGATTTGAGATGCATTTGAAAAATGTATCTCCAAATCTATTTTTTTTTTAATTTCCAAAAATATTGAATGTACGTATAGGACAACTGCATATCTACGTTGTAGAGAATGTGCAAGACTTTTATTTTATATTGACTATATTTTTAATATTTTAATTGTTTAATTCTTTTATAAAATAAAGGTTACACACGTTCATCAATTACTTATACGACAAATATCAAATATGAAAATTTCTCATTGTGTAATTCTCTTGTCTAGCCTCTATTGCTATCTCATATATAAATTGACAATTGAAATTTTTATGGTTTTTATTACAAGAGTTTCTTTGCAAGTTAGTAAAGATTAGCATATATATAAAGGACGGACCGTTAAGAGTTGGTTGAAGTAGCGCAAATCTGAAGCGTGGCGCGCGAACTCTGCGTCATTCTACTCACGAGAACAATCACGTCACGTTCCCTTCTTCAAATTACCTTAATAACCTTTCCTCTTTTTCCATTCATTCATAAACCAACCATCCCATTTTCTCTCCTTCCTTGTTTGTTGCTGTTTCAGAAAACCTCGTACCTTATCATCGAAATGTCGGTATGTTTTTTTTGTTTGTATTCTCCTATATGGATCTAACAATTCTATGTTATGATTTTCTTGTTTCTTATGATGATTCAAAATTGTACATATTATGTCACAAGTTTGTGAAGTTCTTATACATGATTAATAATAATCTATGATGAATAATAATAAACACAATGATTCACCATTGAAATTGGTGCATGCAAATACATCAACCGTCCAATCAATTTCACGTTACATATGTATCTATGTATCAGTGTTGTGTTTGGCGTCGATCAAATAAAAATACCTGATTTTAGCATTTTATGTGCAGGCTCCAGTGGACCATACTGACAAAGGGGTTGGAGGTGTTCCCCAATCTACCGTTACACCAAATTGGACAATTCAAGTTTCTGACGTGAGAAAGAAATTGTTACATTATAGTATTTGTTTTTATTGTGATTGTAAAATATATGATCATGTTCATGGAACCAATATCATGTTTTCTTAACAAAACTTGCATCATATGCAACATTATATTGAGAAAACTAATAATAAGTATACAATTAATATTAGTCTAATATAGATTATAATTTCATAACTGGCTCAAAGAAAACTCTTTCAGTTTCTTCATTTGACGAGTTGTGTTTGCTGATTATGACATCAATTTTGGCTACTTTAGGTTAATCCTTCAAAAGAATTCTTATCTGTTCAAGATTATCATGTTTTGGTATTTGTTTAATGCCAAATTATTGACAAGTTTTTCTAATTTCCGTTATGTTGACAGAAAATTCCTAAGTAGATTCTTTTTTGCTTCTTGCAGGTAAAAACAGTTAAGGTAAGCAATGTAACAGCTGCTGCGACAGAGAACGATATCAAAGAATTCTTCTCATTCTCAGGTGACATTCAGTATGTTGAGTTGCAAAGGTCAGAGCCCTCGAAATGTATTCGTCACTTTTCTTTTCATTTTTAAGAATGTTATTCTTCTCAATCGCTTTCGTGGCATTTTTGCAGGGATACCGAGCACACTAAGACTGCGTATGTTACCTTTAAGAATACACAGGGAGCAGACACAGCAGTGCTCTTGACGGTATAGTTTTGTATTACGAATCTTTAACCATTGATAAATAGAGAAGATTAAAGAGAGATAATGTAAATCGTTTATTTTTTCTTTTGGCTAAAACCATATACTCATGCTTCTGTTTTTAGTATAGGGTTCCAACATTGCTAATGCGTCTGTCCTCATCACACCAGTTGAAAATTATCAACTGCCCCCTGAAGCTCAACCCTTTAGTCCGGTAAGCACCTATAGTATCACCATCAAAGTAGCTTATCTGTACTAGTGTGTAGGTTTTTGCGCATGACTCGTTGATTTAACAGGTTTTCAAATATTTATAAACAACACTTCTAATCTATAGTGCTCTTCTCAGGACCGAAAGCAAACTCCTGCTGCTGTTAAGAAGGCTGAAGATGTGGTGAGCACTATGCTTGCGAAAGGTTTTGTTTTAGGAAAAGATGCAATTGGCAGAGCGAAATCCTTTGATGAACGCCATCGCTTGAGTTCAAATGCTTCTGCCAAAGTTGCTTCCCTTGATCGTAAAATCGGATTGAGCGGAAAACTAAGCGTTGGAACAGCTTTAGTGAATGAAAAAGTGAGGGAGATGGATGAAAAATTTCAGGTTTCTGAAAAAACAAAGTCTGCTCTTGCTGTTGCTGAGCAAAAGGCAAGCGATGCTGGATCTGCTATCATGAGCAATCCTTATGTATCGACCGGAGCTTTATGGGTGTCAAACGCAATTAATGCTGTTGCAAAAGCAGCTGAAGATGTAACCACAATGACTAAGGAGAAAGTTGAAATGGCTGAGGTTGATAAGAAAGAGATCGTTTACAGTGAAAAGAAAACTGCTGTTGATGAATTGGCACAGATACATTCTGAGACACCTTCAGCAGGAAACTCTCCTCCAACAGTTACTGCTAAATCAGGCGATGATACTAAGTTGGGGAACATATGAAACTCGAGCTCATTCTCAAATCTCAATCCTTGACATGTTCATGAATCACGAGTACAGTTTTGCTAATTAGTTATATAGTCAGTCTTGATTCAATCTTCTACTGCTGGAAGTTGTTTTGTTTGATGAAATTTTTTGTTAATTGTTATAGTAATGTAAAAGTTGTCTAATAGACTTGATTCTTAAATATGTATGGAGGAACATTTAAGAAAATGTATTACTTATAAGTCAATATCAATATATATATATATATATATATATATATATATATATATATATAGTGTGTACCGCAAATTGCCGCAATTGCACCCATGTATTGCCGTTAACAATTACTGTGATTTAAAATTATGTCTTTGATTGTATTAGGAACCACATCCGGCAATGTCAATTATATTTCTTCAAATATTTTTCAAAATCAACATATTAGAATACTAAAACTCCAATTAAGAAAAGACTCCATTGGACCAAAATACAAATCGCCAATTGCACTTCATCTCTCTATCTGAAGTAGTTGTTTCAATTATTTTGAGTGTGTGAGAGGAGGTTAGGTCTTGCTGTGTAGGTGTCAAAATATTTTTGAGTGTGTGAGAAATAAAAGAGTTCTCATTGTGTCAAAATTTATTGTGAGTATTTATTTAGAGATATGACAAACAATTACAATTTTGTTTGGTCCCATCCAAAATTAATCGCGGAGTTAGATTTTAGTTACTTGAATTTTTTTGTGACAACACATTAAAAGCTCATAATAGTTGGAGCTTTGGGATCCCGATTTACAACAAGGAGCTGATGAAATCGCTCGTAGAAAGGATCAGTTGACACTTTCACAAATTCATTAAGGAATTGATTACTCAATATTTAGAAAAATGGCAAATGTCAAGATTGCTAAAGAAGCATGTGACATATTGAAGTTGTCACATAAAGGAGTAGAGAAAGCTCAAAGTCCAATTTACAAACGTTGTATAGAGAATATGAAAGGTACAAAATGTCTAATTCAAAAATAGTAGAACAATATTTTTCTCGTGTTATAAATCTCGTCAACAAGATGAGAGTATATGAAGAAGATATTTCGGATAGCAAAGTAGTAGAAAATATTCTACGTACGATGCCAATGAAGTTTGACCATATGGTGACTACAATAATGAGTCACCGACACGAGACACTTTGTCTAACAAAGTTACATGAAAGCATTGAAAGTCATGTCAACCGAATATTAGAAAATATCAAGAAAGAGGTAAAAGAAGAAGCTCTCAAGAGTCAAGTAAATTTCAACAACACTTTTGAGACAAACATCTTGTAGAAAGATGTTAAAATAATTACAATAATAGAGGAAATTATAGAGGCAAGAGGCAGAAATTATGATGGAAGGGCGTGGTAACTTTAACCAATGGAGACAACAACTACGGTTTTAATCCATCACAACAAGGAATAAATGGTCATAGTTTTGTTTCTACATATCGTGGCAGAGGAAGAGGTAACTACAATAAAGAAATGACAAATTTTTATGGAAAATTTGGACACAAACAACTCATTGTAGATATAAACATCGAACAAATGTGGTAAAAGCTCGTATAAAATACCGTGATTACTTTGAAAAGCCATAGAATTTATTTTGACAAGTAATACATTTTCGAATAGGAAAATATTTGGTATCTAGATACTAGGTGTAGTAATCATATGTGTGGGAAAAATAATTATTTTCTTCTCTAAATGAAGGGTAAAATTTACCATGAAGTTTGGAAACAATTCAAATATTCTAAATTTTGAAATGCGATTTTATCGAGTTGAAAGATGGATCACAAAAATTTATTGAAGATGTTTTCTATGCTCTGGTCTTCATCATAATCTCTTAAGTATGGGACAAGCTGTCGGAGAAAGGTTACAACATACTGATTCACCATGGTTTTTGCGTTGATTGACAAAAATGGCATATTTATCACAAAGGTAAGAATGACACTGAACCACCTATTTCCTTTAAAAATTCAACATGAAAAATTCGCTCACTTAAGTTATATCATTTTAAATGATGATTGGTTGTGGCACAAGAGATTTGATCACTTTCTTTTTTCCGACTTGAATTACCTATCGAGAAAAGAATATGTTTCTGGATTTCCTGTTGTGAATATTTCAAATGAAGTATGTGAAACTTGTCAAAATGGAGAGAAACATGGAGATTCATTTCCAACTAGAGTGTCTTGGCGGCGAAGCTATTACGGATAATTCATGCATACTTGTGTTTAGTGGAAATGCCAACATCATGTGGCTGTAAGTACTTTATTACTTTTAGGTAGGGATGAAAATAGGCTAGACTTTACAAGGTCTTGACCTGACCTACGATAAACTTGAAAGCACGGCACGTAGCCTATAATAGGCTCTCTTTTTGGCTGGGTGGCCTTTTTAAAAGTCGGTACATCACAAAAGTCTATTTAAAACCTATTTTTCATTATAGTTTTCAATTAATCCATATTATTTAAGAAGCCTTATAAATCGGCCTATATATACATATATATGCCGACCTATTTAGCCTATATTATATATATATATATATATATATATATATATATATATATATATATATATATTTTATAATATATATATATATATATATATATATATTTAGGCTATTTTTAATAGGGTTAAATATGTTTTAGTCCCTATAAATATCGACCACTGTAATTTTGGTCCTCTAAAATTTTCCTTGAATAATGATCATATAAACTTTTTTCTTGGGTTTTAGTCCTTGTTATTTTTAAAATTTTAAAGCAGATGTGGAAGAACTAATGGCTACATTGTCTTATCAACATAGTTTTAAGAACTACAACTTTTAGGATAAAAACTTTTGTTCCATAAACACAAATGTGGAAGAAAGTTCTACAACAAGAATGCTAATCTTGATTGGGTTGCTAATGTAATAGTTGACAAGTTGAAAACAATTCTAGCATGAGGTTGAATGAAGTGGTAGTTGATATAAGATTGAGTTTTTAAAAATCACAATGTAGGGTTTCTGTAACACCCAATTTAATTAATTATTTAATTAAATTATATAAGGAATTATCTATTGGAATTAGTCGAAGTTAAAATTATTCATATTAATTATTAAGTCAATTTTAGTCGGATAAATCGAAAAATAACATGGATGATAATTGGAACAAATTTATTAGTTGATTAGTTGGTTTAATCGGAGAATTACTATTAGAATGTTATTTGCAAGTAGGTGTTATTTAATCGATGGATGAGAAAATGTAGAAAATAATATTAGAAATAAGTGGATTGATAGAAATATTATTATTATTATTATTATTATATTTAAGTTTGATTTAATTATAAGAAATATAAAGGAGAATTATAAGGGTTTAGTGAATATTTTTTGGGAAAAAGTTGTGCGTGGGAGAAAGAAAGAGGAACAAGGGTTTGGAAGCTGCTTGAATAAATTGTAGACGAAAAACCAAATTGAAATTCGGAAAATTTTATAGAGGCCGTCGATCCAGGTAAGGGTGGGGTTCTAACTCTAAGCGGGTTTATGATAAATACGTAGGGGATGAAATTGTAGAAATTTTCTTTGTTTTTAGTTGTGGATTAAATTGTTGATTTTATATTGGTGTTGTTAGTGTTAATCAATGATAAGAATAATGGTTATGTGAAATTGTTGGTGTGATTGGGAATTAGTGTTCTGAACGATGTCGATTAGATAAAGTTAATCGAATTAAATCTATGAATGTGGTATTATCGGAAGAAAAATTGGAGATGGTGGCTACAAGGGTGGGGAGACGCCTTTATTATAGAAAACGGATGCCTCGGGAAAAAGGAAAAATGGAGACGGATGTCTCTAGGGCAAGGGCGGGCGCCTCCTTGTAATAACAAAAGGATGGACCGTCCCATTTGAGAGGGGGGCCACGGTATCCTTCTTTTATACATTTATTAGATCGTTACTAGTTAGAAACAACTTTGACAATTTTCCACCATGTGATATGGAAATATTACCTTGGCTATAGTTAATTATAAGTTGAGTGCAATATTATTAAATCGTAGTAGGTTGTGAAATAATTAAGTAGCATGATTTGTTTATTTTATTTTCTACAATGATAAATATAATAATAGTACATATAGTTAGTATGTTGGGCAGCAGGTTTCTAGCAAATGTTGTATCTTTAGTAACATAGATAAATTCGATGGCGGTATGGTTTAGATGCATGGAAATTAAATATGATAGTGAAGTAAATTAGCGAGAAGCTAGATAACAATTAGTATTAATAGCAATAATAATGAAGTCAATAAAATCGATTTTAATTAACTAGTAGATTAATGGTAATTAGTTGTCAAAATTAATTGAAAATTATCGGGATGGTTCATATATTTTAAGGTGATTCAATTATTTTATTTTGTTGGATTGTGTTGAATGCATCGTGTTGTTGAATTGTTTGTGATTTATTATATATAATATATTATTGTATATAGTATATTATATATATGTTTATATATATATATATATATTATATATATATATATATATATATATGAATATATTGTTGTTGTATATTGTTAGTGTATTATATATATATATGTGAAGACACTGTATTATAATTGTGAAGACTTATTTATGCCTTGTGCCTCTATTAATTGGCAATGGTGAAGGAGTTGTTTGGTACCACATGCATATGCATTGTTGTGTCTCATTTAAATTATGTTGTTGTTAATGAAGTGAATTATGTTGTTGTTAAGCGTGAAGTGGATTATGTTGTTGTTAAGTGAAGTGAATTATGTTGTTATTAAGTGAAGTGAATTATGTTGTTGTTAAGCTGTGAAGTGAATTATGTTGTTGTTAGCGTAAGTGAATTATGTTGTTGAAGCTGGAATTTGAATTATGTTGTTGATTAGCTGCAAGTGAATTATGTTGTTGATTAGCTAAGTGAATTATATTGTTGATTAACGGTGAAGTGATTTCATGTTGTTGATTAATTGGGAAGTTGTTATGATGCTAAGCTGCGATGTGATAATTTTATATGATTTAATCCTAGCATATTATTTATCATCGTTTGTTTATATTGTTGGATATCTCACCCCTTATATTTTACCATGGGAAATGGGCGGTCAAGGATAGTCGTGGAAGTTCAAAGTAGCATTGTAAAGTTGTTGGATTCTTGGTTTGAATTGATGTCGTTGCTCGATATATGTACTCGTGGGGATGAGCGTTGTAAGTTGTAGTTGCTTAAATTGTTGAAGTTTATGAATAATGTGAATACTTGATCATGTTGATTCTTGAAGTTGATTTAGTTGAATAATTATGCTAAGTGAGTTAAATAATAATAATAATATTGAAATGTTTAAGGTTGCATAAAAGATGTATTGTTGTTATTATTGAAGAATCATGATTACGTGGTTTTGATTGAGTAACTAAAATAATTAAAAGTGTTGTTATAAGTTCATCCATGACCTAAGTGTTATGGGTGCATATTGTGATTAAATGCACGTAGTTTTGTGAATAAATGTGACATTGTATGTTTATCTTTCAAATAATACTCGATGGGTAGATATGAGGTGTTACATTTTCAAGGTAGGAAGTTAGCTATGAAAGTTGTTAAAGGTGACTCAGCCAAGAAATATAGTTTGTTGTGGTCCTATGATGCTGAATTGAGGAGGACATCTCAAGGCAACATATTCAAGTTAAACATTGAAAGACCAACACATGGATTGCAGCCAAGGTTTGAAAGGTGCTACATGTGTTTGATGGGACAGAAAAGGCTTTGAAATTATGATGTAGACCATTCATAGGTTTAAATGGGTGTCACTTGAAAAACAAATATGGTGGTATTTTGGTTTATAGCTGTTGAGAGGTATGCAAATGACCAATATCTTCCAATTGCATTTGGGTTTGTAGAGAATGAGACCAGGGACTCTTAGAATGGATTTTTCAAGTTATTACTTGAAGACATTGGAGGTGATAGTATAAAGACTTGGGAGTATTTCTGGAAACAAAAATCCGAAGCATTTGATGCTTTTAAGACATTCAAGGCATTTGTAGAAAAACAAAGTGATTATAGAATCAAAGGAGAGAACGAGCGAGCCAATAATACCTTGTTGGTACAAGTTTCTTTGAACAATGTGGAATTGAGCATCAATTGACAACTAGATACACACCTCAAGAAATGAGGTGTCAGAAAGAAAGATATTTAACAATCATGGATATGGTGAGATGCATGTTGAAGGCCAAACAAATTCTTAAGGAATTTTTGGCAAAAGTTGTTGCTACCGCAATTTATATTTTAAACAGTTGTCTTACAAAGAGTATTCAAGAAAAGACTTCCGAAGGAGCTTGGAGTAGAAGAAGACCTTCAATCCGACACCTTAGAGTTTTTGGATGTATTGCGCATGTCCATGTACCAGATCAATTGAGAAAGAAGTTAGATGACAAAGGAGAAATATGTATCTTTATTGGTTATATTTCAAATTCAAATGCATATAAGCTTTACAATCTAAATACAGAGCATGTGATTATCAGTCGAGATATGACTTTTGATGAAGGAGGAATATGGGATTGATCCTAACAGTCACAAAAAGATGCAATAGTGACTTCAAATTATGAAGAGGAGATTGAATATAATCTCAACACCTAATGTAAAAACATCCAACAAACAACACGATAAGCCGAAAACATTAAATAGACAACAAAAGTCATGTAGATTACCAACCAGACTACAATATTGTGTTTTTGGTAATGCTAATGACTCATACAATGAGTAGATTATCAACTTTGATTTATTTGTAGATTGTGAGCCATTGAATTTTGAAGAAGCCTTAAATGATAAAAATTGGAGAAAAGCAATGAATGAAGAAACCAATGCGATTGAGAAAAATCAAACATGGGAGCTGAAAACTTCAAATAAGAAAGCTATAAGAGTGAAGTAGGTGTATAAGACAAAGTACAAACCCAATGGAGATATTGGTCGATTTAAAACAAGGTTGGTGGCAATAAGATACAAACAAAAACCAAGTATTGATTACTTTGAGGTATTTGTTCCAGTTGCAAGGTTGGGTACAATTAGAATGCTTATTTCGATCTCAACTCAAAATAGTTGGAAAATACATCAAATGGATACTAAGTCTAAATTTCTTAATGGTAATCTGGAAGAAGAGGTGTACATTGAGCAACCTGCAGGATATGTAGTTGAAGAAAAGGAAGATAAAGTTTATAGATTGAAGAAAGCATTATATGGCTTGAAGCACACGCCAAGAGCTTGGTATAACAAAATTGATTCTTATTTTGTGCAAAATGGTTTTTAGAGATGTCCTCACGAGCACACATTGTATATCAAATACATTGATCCTAAAGATATCCTTATTGTGTGTATATATGTTGATGATTTGATTTTGTATAGAAATAATTCATAGATGATTGAAAAATTTATGAAGGCTATGATTAGACAATTTGAAATGACAATTATGGGCTTAATGTCTTATTTCCTTAGTTCAGATCTTTTAACAAAACTGTACGGTTTAATTTGGTTTTCGATTTGTATTTTGTAAACCGAATCAAATCGAATCAAACACATTATGTTACTACCTAAATTATACTTAACTCACACCCAACTGAAACCTAAACCTATTATACCTTAACTTATGATTATGACCAATTTTCCCATCTTTACACTTATGGTTTCAATTTTCTTCTTCTCAAATCTCTCATAAAATTACTCCTTCTTTGTCACATACATCTTGTCTCTTTTTCTCTAATCTCTACTCGCTTATATTTATACTTTTTCACCTTCTCATTTTATGTAAATATTCTCTCTTTCTTTTTTTTATCATCTTCTTGTCTCTCTTCTTTCTAATATTTCATCTTATCTATTTTTTTTAATATTTAATATTTTTTATTTTATGCTATTATTTTGTATTTATTATTTCATTTTGTCTAATTTTTTTTGCATATTAAATAATAAATTTTGTTAATTATGAATTTTTATTTGATTTGATTTATTTTTTTTTAGTCAAACGGACTAAATAAATTGCATTTTTTTCTCTTAGAATTCACATGAGTTTTTATTTTTATTTTTCAATAGAAAAAAAACGAGGAAAGTGAGGTAGTTGGGTGCATGCGTGAAGAAGGTAAGTTGAAAACATCAAAAACACATATAGAGTGAACAATTATTGAAATCAAAATCGAGAATCGAAAAGGGAATGGGTTTATCTTCAACTTCAAACGAATCGATTCAACTATGCATCTTCGATTTGCGAAGAGGCCAAAACGAAGGTCAAGAACTCGATAAGATCTTGTTCTTCTTCCCTTCCGGTTTACCTTTCTCCAAACAACTCTCCGTTATCGGTCTCAGTGAAGGACTCATCACTTTCACTAGGTTTTCAATTTCACATTACCACTTTTCAATTCACTTTCGTCCATTCAATTTTTGCTTATTCCTTTCTTTTCTATGCTTCTATTGCAGAATTTTCTCTCCTCAAGCTGCTTGCGATTCCATTGAAGCTGAACGACATTCTCATGTTTTTCATGAACCTGAACCGATATTTGGATGGTTATGGTTCGTTACTTCTTCTGATTACGTTTAATTTATTCATTTTTATAAATTATTATCCGTGTCGAGAGTGTCTGGTGTCTGCGCTTCATAGAATTTCAGTTAAAAAATCAAGTAACTCTGAAGTTGCAAAAATTTCGAGTAGAATCAATTCTGGAGACATAATCAATTATATTTTAGAACCAAACACTTCAAAATCAATTCTATGACCTAGAATTGCTTTTGGCTCTTCAAAATAGAAACCAAATGTACTGTTACATGGCAACATCATGAGTTCTTGTAGTATGTTGGTGTAAAACTAGTTTATGCAGTGCATCACTATTAAAGTCATAAGTTTATAACCAGGTTGAGTTAGTTTTTAGACTTGAATTACAGTATAGATGTTGTTCGATATAGGTTAACATTTGTGTAATTTTATGCGATATATATGAAGTTGTTTACTGCCTTGTAGGTGGTGGCGAAAAGCAATGATTCAGAGCCTATATGGAGAGATGATGCATTGAGAAAGGTTCTTAAAGAAATTCACTCCTTTTGTGATGTTTCATGGATCTGTTAGAGCTATGCTGGAGAGAGAACCGGTGGAGGACTAGTCCGGCGGCATCTGTATTCCTTTATCATGGATTATTCTGTGTAAGCAATATGTTTGTGAAATTATTACGTCATGATATTTTTCACTGGAGTTATGATTCAAAATATTTCATTGTAAGTCATAATTGTCAGCGTGTATAAAGCGGTCTCCGTGGGATGATTGCTGCTGTGGTAATGGTTAAGTTGCTGTATCAAATGGTTTCCTTTGGATATGTGCTATCTGACTCATGCCGAAGAGCTGTCTCTCATATCTTTCTTATGAGTTTTCTCTTTGGGGCAGATTTTCTTGTTGGGAAAAAGTTCCTCCTACCTTCATTCCGTGATTGCTTAAAGGAACGTGGAACTGTGCAGATGCTGACAATAACTCGCGAAGCTGCAATTGAAGTTCAGGTTAGATAAGTTTTGAGTTGTGACAAGAAAAACTACAAATGTCATATAAAATCAGGGCAATAGAACTTAGAATGTTTTGTGTTGTGTGTACTGGTGATGTTAATATCATGTGTTGTATCTCTGTCTTTCTGCCCTACTCTTTCTCATCTTATTTTCCTGGCTATAGCTAAGGAGTACTGTTTACATTTATGTTTACTAAGGGATTTTAGTTTCAGTTTATTGAAGATGATGTTTATGTACTTGAGTTATATTCAGAAGACTAAATGCTCTTTATGGAGTCAAGTCAACTACATGAAATCTAGGGGCGTGCATGGTAACCAAGTAACGTGAACCAATCCATTTTTATGGTTATGGTTTATAAATCAAACCATTTGTTACAAAAACCAGTTTGAAATTCATAACCGTTTTTTCAAATTATCTAATTAAATCTAAATCTTCCAAAAGCCAAGTAAACAACAGTACACAACTGTGAGATTTTGCATAATCTGAACCAAATCAATTTTCAATGGCTTAGGGATTTAATAATTGATTATATGAATGCATTGAAACAGTGTTGATTTCATGAATTATAGAAAAGGAAATAAAATGATTAGGGCTCAAAATAAAGGGAGAGAAAAAGGTGAATAAATGAACTTACGAGGAAGGAGAAAATGGAGAAGGTGGAGGTTATGACTCCGACAGCAGAATACGGTTTTTCATAACCAGTTATGTTTCAAATTCAGTGGAGGATTCAGAGTGAGTACTTAAAGGGTTTGTGACATGAAAAATGAAAAAAGATTGAAGAATTTAAATTTAATACATTGAATTTGGGTACCCAACCCAATAACTAAACCATATTATTATTATGGGTACGGTTACCATTTGATGATAAAATGGATCTCCACTTTTATTTTAGTATTTGGATTGGATTTTAAAATGTGGAACAGTTTGGATACCAATTTGGTTGAGTAGCTGGTTTTGCACACCTAATGAAATCTAATCGAAGAGGCTCAGTTGGTGCCTTGATGTCTTTCTAAGTTCATTTAACTTAATGAGTCATTGCAAATACAGAAAGTTGTGTAGTTATCTAATATACAGTTTCAGACATTCTTGCGTTCACTTTATCATGCAAATATATTAATATCAATTTATCAACGGGAAGTTGTCTAGTGAGTCACTTCACTATACAAGTTTGATATTTAGCTATCACTGGAAAGCTGTAATTACTACCGACAACTAGTCGATTATGATGACATGTGGTTTTGGTTTATATTTCTTGCGTGTACTATTAAGTGTTTAAACTTTTCAATTGCTCTTTCTAAAGATGTATATTATTTCTCATTCCACACTTTGGATAGATTTTGACTTGTTGCTGAAGTTCCATTTTATTGACTTCTTGTTTTGGCAGTCGCTTGTCAGGGCTTTGAATCTTCTGCTGTAAACACTCCTGCTACTCATTGATTTTATTTCAAGACCTATTGGTGTCTACAACACTATCTCCTGTATGGTTTAACTCTCAAGTTCAATGAATTTTTTATCTTGGTAAGGTTGTTTGCTCATTCATTAAATCACTTATAACCTTGACTTTTAACTCTTTTGTCAGGATGACACCATAAACTTATTCACGTATGCTGTGCTAAGGTTGACTCCGCATGCTCTATCTTCTGGAGCAAGTTCATGGTCCTACTTACGGAAAAAATGTTACATCTAATGTTGTCACAGAGACTAATGTGACCCATCCAAGCTCTATGTCTGAAAGTTTTATGGATCATCTGATGCATCACATGGGGAGGATAACAACTATCATGTTGTGAGACCCTTGCAGAGTGACAAATGGTCTAAGGAAAGGATGGTTATCTTGTCACTGATTTATGGGGTGCAGAGGTTGGCACGTGGGTGTTTGCTACTCCAACAGTTTTACTTCAACAGGCGGGAGAGAGAATGTATCTTTGTGCTTATCAACATAGAAGCCTTACTTTGATGCTTCTTATTCCATATCCTCCATACCTAATGGGGAGCAAGGGGTGTCAGCAGTGAAGCAACAAGTTCTTGAAAATGTTAGTTTCTATTATAGTGAATATTTTTCTTAATGAATTTTGTTAGTTTATACATAATATGAACTGGCACATAGTGAAACAAAACATCTGGTGTTTTCCATTGTGTTAAATTTTGTCTGGTATCTCTTATTGGGTTAGCCTAAGTCAACCTCAAAAGGTAGCTCGTGGGGTGAGAATTTCTCAAGCCTTGTGAGTACTACTTTAGTCGGTATGGAATCTCAACACATCCCTCATGCCTAAGACTGAATATCTAAAGCATAAACAAATGTGAGTGGCTCAATAGCAACACCTCTCAGACCTATGATTTGACATCTTGAGCATGGACAAATATGGGTGATTCGACAATACATCTAAGATAGACTCTAACACTATTGTAGAATTTGGTATAGACAAAGTTTAACCCTGAAAGCTAGCTCATTCGGTGAAATTGCCTGAACTTTATAAGGACTCATTTGGCCTCTCTAGCCAATTTGAGATTTCAACAAACTCCTTGCATATTGAGCTAATAGGATCCCTATTTTGTGTGGTGTAATGCCTAAACATATCCTGGGGGATTAGTTGTTATCCCTTCTGTTTTGTTCCCTTTCACAGAAAAGAATTTGCAAATACAGGAGAGCAAACAACTTTACTTTCTCATTTCCTTTTCTTTTACCGCATACCATTGAAACAGAGAACTGCCTTACTGTTTTCTTTGAATGTTTTTATTAACTGTGTATTTATCCTTTGTTATTTTATTGAATTTTATTATGATTTGTTTGAATGACACTAGTAAAGTTTTTTTATTTTTTTGCGGATGTAAGCAGTGCATATTATTTTGCTTTTTCCTGTTTTGCTGAGTGTTGCTTTTTGAGCATGGTTGTGATATCTGAAAGTATATAATGAAGTGTGTTTTTGAGAACCTTTTTTAAAAAAAATATTTGAGAACTTGTTCATAAGTACTGATGGAACTTTGTGCCCTCTTGCATTATTGTCCTCTAGTAAAGTATGTGTCATGTTGAAGCTGTGGATAACCGGTAAATGGTTGTCTTTTTAACCATTTGGTGATATTGAATGTATCTTTTTCTCTTAACATCTACTTTTCTCTGCTGAATGAATACATCAGGCCTCACTTAAGATATTGAAAATTGAAGAGAAACTATCCAAAGGATGGGGTGGGAGAGCATATCATGTCGGTGGGTACCGCTATTTATTAGTCGATAGTGATAGAAATGTATCCAGGGCTTCTCCGGCAACAAAAGTTACAACTTTAACTAAGGTAGGGTGTTGGTATTTTTGCATGTTATAAATTGAAAGATTTATTATTCAAAGTTCTACTTTACTCGAACTCTAGGGATCAAAATTCTAATGGAACTGCTTAGTGGTTGGCGCTGTAAAATTTTCTCGTGACTAGTGCTCTCATTGCCTGCAAAGCAACTAACTTGAAAATTGAAAACGGATTAAAGTTTGATTGTTAAACCTTGTACAGGAGTCCTTACTTGCTATGAATAAGCTCAGGCAGGAGGTTGAGTTGGAGAAGAGTCGAGCAAAACTAGATGACCATAATTGTGAGAAAGACCTAGAGGTTTGCATAAGAGCAAAAAATAATGCCTGGGTTATTTCTCGAGTTACAAGAGGGAAGGAGCTTTACATGGTTCTAGAGAAAGCCAATGAAACCCTTCTATATGCCTCGGATGCTGTTGAGAAGTTTAGTAACAGGTACTCTATTGGTTTCCTATCATTAATTGTTTGTCTTACAGTTACGTTCCTACTTACAGCGACACACATAAAAGTAGAAATTGTTATAATTTTCAGATTTCAACTTAATAACCAAATTACCTGTTCGACACCATCTGCAATTTATGAGTTGTTTGTGGTTGAATTGTTTGTTATACAATTTCCTACGAATCTTGTTTCTTTGAGTTTTTGGGTCTGCGAACCTCCTCTCACTTTAATAACAGAATTGGACAATAAAATTTAAAAATAAGTTGTAATTTTTGTTTGTTTGAATATTTTTCAGGTATTGTGATGGAACTTTTTCACTGGATTAAGGAAACCCCAGTATGTGCAAATGGAGGAATATGAAGCTTAGCGATTTTGAGACCTTGTTTTCCCTAATAAGGTCGAAAAGTTTTCCACTATTGTATTTTCTGACCTGTAAATTTTTAGAAAGTAAGAGAGAAATTTACTGTGTACATCTTTCTGTATATTAAGTGTAATTTTTACGGATTAGGATCTACTGCACTTGATTTTTCCTGCAGTTCCTGCATTTTACTCTCAAAATAATTTCTTTCGATTTTTTATGTTTGGAAGTTTGGCTTCTCTCTCCTTTCATAAGTAACACTCATCTCTCACAAATACATGTGATTGTGGTTAACTGCAGCATTTTCAACTGCAGGCAATTCTAATCCAATTTTTACTTATTAAATTTAAAAAGCTCTTCCAAATCAAACTGTTATCAATAAAAAAAAATGAAATTTCAATTGGAGAGTAATTTACTAAGAGGAGTGGAATAGAGTAGTGCTATAATGTAGTGTGACTATTTCAGTAGTGGATAGAGCAGTGGAATATGTGTGTTTAGGGTTTAGGGTTTAAGTTTGTTTGTTACAGCTTGTTAGACTTGCTCCACTATATATAGCAAGCTCTTTGTATCTTTCCATAATATACAATGAGAATTTCTTTCATTCTTTCTATTCTCTCTACAAAGTTTATCGTGGTATCTTGGTTTTTTCTCGATCCATGGAGTCTCTTTTTCCTTCTTCTCGGTGAAACTTTCTCACGATTTACAGTAAACTTGCGACAAAATTTTAAACAATGGAAGCAGCGGATTGATGGCGTCGTGCGTGGTCATGTATGACGGTTCGTTCTTTATTCGGTGATTCCGTCACCATCTCCTTGATCCTGCATCTCACGATGCCTTTGGAATGGGAGCAGAGGATGCTCATCTGCACAGCTTCTTTCTACCATCTAAATTCTCTTTTCCCGAACTTGTTGAGTGTAAACACGCATGGCAAGTTTGGCGATCCACCGTTACTTGACACACTTTACAAACCGCGTCGATTCTGATGCGAGCTTCCGTCTCACGAAGGAACACTCACGATTGAGGAGCTTATGAGCGCTCATGAGATCGATGAATCGCTAGTTTCGATTGGGGATCATGTTCCTCTTTGTAACCTAATTGAAATCGTGATTGATTCACTTCACGAGGAATCGATTCTATCGTTGCCGTCAATAAAGATGAATTGAGCTCTTTGGGTGAAGCTGAGTCGTCCTTGCTTGCTCACGAGTCGTCTTGAAAATCGCAAAGCTGCGGTTGCGGGCCGGTGAATCTCGCTCGAGCGACGTCGTCCCTGCGCCCGATTCGTGATCAGTTACTCTTGAAGCGTTTCCTCGAACAAGTCGTATCACTAATCTTGAGAATCATACCTATGGCTCGCGTGGAGGTCGTTACAGTCGTGGGCGGTCATTTTGGTCGTGGTGGAGTCGTTTTGTGGCAGTCGTGTCGGTTGTCACAAATCTGGTCATGATGCTTGATGTCTATTATCGTTACTCGATTCCAATGGTGCTTTGGTTATTCTCGTGAGCTCATTCATCCGTTCCTTGTGGCTCACGTGCTATGTACCTGTGCGGTTTCGTATGCTTCACCGGAGCACCTCCAAGATCCTCTACACCATAAGCACCACAAGCTTTTTGTCGCAGTCTTGAAACCGGCAGATAATCAATGGTGGTACCACGATTCGAGACTTCTCGTCATATTACTCAGGGGCCTACAATGTGTCGACTCTACTTCGTGCTGGATCGAGCAAGTCTTCATAGGAAGCGCCAGGTTTGTCCATCAATTCTGGCTCTATGTCCTTTTCTTTACCACACAAAGCCTATCTCTCTCGTTCTTAGTAATCTCTTACATGTCCCTCAATTACCAAAATCTCATGAGTGTGAGCAAATTTGCTCAAGATAATAATGTGTTTTTGAATTTCATCCCAAGTTGTTGTCAAATCTCGGGGCTACTTCTAAAGTGTTGCTCGATGGTCGTGTTGGAGATGATGGCCTCTATAAATTTCCTAATCTCTGCATCTCCATTGTCCAGTCTTGTCCCAGATCTTCATACTTGTAGCTCTGTGATGGTTTATTTTGTTCCCCACTTATAAGGTTGTAATACTCCCATTTGTATGTCAAATCTTACACTTCCATATAATGAATCCTCCAATAATAATACTAAGTACTTTCCTCAGATTCTTCTCTTAATTACGCCCATTGTTAGCAGATTTACCCTTATCTCACTCTAATAGCTCATTTCTATAGCAACTAATAGATATGTTACGTGGCATGCAGTTAGGCACACAACCACCATGCTCTTGTTGGAATTTTCAAACTCTATAAGCTGGCTATTCCTCTAAACCACCCACAAAAATATGCTTTTGTATTGTGAAGTCTCATGGTTGCCATCATCCTTGTCTACTACGTCTACACATCCCTTTGAATTAGTGGTGTGTGATCTGCGGGAGTCCGGCCCTATGCAATCTTCAAGTGGCTACACTTGCTTCTAACTTGGTAGATGCTTTTCTAGGTTTGTTTGGGTTTTCCTCTCAAACTCAGTCGACACTATACTTGATTCCTTGATTTAAGAAAATGGTTGAACAACAGTTCAATTGTTCAATAAGTGTGTTCAATTGATGGGGAGGAGAGTTTGGGCCTCTCACCAAGTATCTCACAAATTTAGGAATTGTTCATAGGTTCCTTGTCCTCATACACCACAAAATGGTCTTGTTGAACCAAACATAGACACATTGTTGAGGCGGTCTCACCCTTCTTACTCGATCCACTCTTCCTTTGAAGTTTTGGGATCATGCCTTTGTTATTCTGACTATCTCATTAATTCTCATCCTATCCTTAATAATACCTCCCTTACAAATTACTCAACAAACCACAGATTATTCCACTCTTAAGGTTTTTGGTTGTGCTATTATCCTTTCTGCCCTTATAACACTCATAAGTGGCCTATGGATCTCAACAATGCATCTTTCTTGGTTATTCCTCCTCTCACAAGGCTACAAATGTCTTGCCTCGATGGACATATCTACATCTCTAAGGATGTTGTGTTTCATGAAGCTTTGTTTCCTTATTCCTTCTTATTTCCCAATTCTTCCAAAACTTGGTTCCTTCATTAGTGTCTTCGATTACTACATACGTGCCTCTCTTTCCATTCCCTCTGGCTGGGTCTTCATCTTCCATTTCTCGGTCCTTATCTTCCAACTCTCCTTCCAATTCTCCTTCCAATCATCTTTGTGATCCAGGTCCACTCCTTGTTCTCCTCCTTCAATACTTATGGTTCTTCTCACAGATCTTCTTTTGCCGATCAACGGATGGTCACTCTTGTTCCTCGACCTCTCCTGCCATTCGTACTCCCTCCTCTCATTCTATCTCTCCTGCTCTAATCCTCATTGATCCAGTGAAACTAGTACCATCAATCCTTCCTCCTCTCAATCTTTGAACCCGGTACTTCAAGCCCTAATCTCAGCCATCCTACTTCATCTTTACCTTTCATTCACCCTCAAAACGTGCACCCTATGCAAACTAGAGCCAAAAGAGGTATCACTCTACCCAGACTTCATCCTACCCTCCTTTTAACCCATGGCACCTTACATTGGTGGGGCCTTGGTTGCTCTCATTGGTTTCGAGCGATGCAAGAAGAGTGTCGAGGCGATGAAATCGGACACTGGACATTGGTGAAAGCTCAGATTGCATGAAGCCTATTGGTTGTAAGTGGGTTTCGAACAAAGGAAAACCTTGATGGCTCCATAAGCGGTACAAGGCGGATTAGTAGCTAAAGTTCCATCAAAGGGGTGGGTGATTTCAAGAGACTTTCTCACTGTCATCAAACACATAACGATCAAAATCATTTTAACCATTGTTGTTAGTAACAAATGGACAATCCGACAAATTGATGTTAATAATGCTTTCCTCAATGACACTCTTGAAGTGTTTATCTGACCTCACAGTTTTGAAGCGATTGACAAGACAACGGTGTGGAAATTGAGCAGGCGATTTATGGTTTAAAGCAGGCTCATAAGGCTGGTTTGATAAATTGAAGAGTGCTTGGTTCAACTTGGTTTTCAAGTTAGCGGTGTGATCCTAGTCTCTTTTCTTGCATCAAGGCAAGCTTGGTCATGATTTTGGTGTATGTTGATGATATTATCATCACAGGCAATTCAACTCCTTTATTACCTCATTAATCAAGCACCTCAACAACAAATTTTCCTTTGAAACAATTGGGACAACTTGATTATTTTTAGATCTTGAGTCTCTCATCTCTCAATGGTTCTTTGCATCTATCTCAAACCAAGTACATCTAGATCTTGACCAAACTTAATATGCTCAATGCTAATGGCATGCCCTCCATGGTTTCAATGACAAATTATCAAAGTTGGCTCATTTGTGGAAGACCAACTTCGATTTAGGTCGGTTGTTGGTGCCTTGCAATATGCCACTTTAACTAGGCACGAGATCTCTTTTTACATCAGCAAAGTTTGTCGGTTTCTATCAATCCTTTAGAGGATCATTGGTAGGCGATCAGAGGATTTTAAGGTACTTAAGTGGCACTCTGCATCATGGTTTACTCATTCAACCTGCCCTTGTCCGGTGACCTATGCAATTATTAGGATTACATGATGCAGTTGGGCATCGAGATCGATGACGGAGGCCCTCGAGGGGCATGTATCTATCTTGGTCAAATGTTGTTTCTGGTGGTCGAAAGCAGCGACTTGTTGCTAGATCCATCTTTGAAGCGATACATGACATGGCTCAATTGGCTGCTGAGCTCATTTGGATTCAGTCTTTACTTCAAGAACTTCACTGCTCCTGTCAGGTGTCTAGGATCCTGTGTGATAACTTGAGCATTGTCACTCTTGTTCATAATCTTATCCTACACAGAACCAAGCATATGGAGCTAGATATATTTTTACGAGAGAAGGTTCTCGTGAAACACCTCTTTGTGGTTCATGTTCCAGCACATGATCGATGGTGACATTCTCACTAAACCCTTGCTCTGTAAATTTGTACCTACTGCATTCTAAGTTGCGTGTGTTAGACAAAATTGCTTTGAAACACCCACCAGCAGATTCTAAGGGGGACTAATAGAGTAGTGGTATAATGTAGTGAAATAAGTGTGACTATTTCAGTAGTGGATAGAGTAGTGGAATATGTGTGTGTTCTATTATTGTTGAGCTGATAGCTTGTTTGTTACAGCTTGTTAGACTTGCTCCACTATATATAGCAAGCTCTTTGTATCTTTCCATAATATACAAAATACAATGAGAATTTCTTTCATTCTTTCTATTATCTCTACATTAACAAAGTCTATCAGAGTGTTAGCCACGCCCTTTAACACATTTTCCGGCACACATTTTTTTAATCAAAAATTCATATGAATTTCATATGCCAAATGTAGTCGGTTTAGAGTAGGGATCGAATCATGGTCATTCCTACTAAATCCCGATCATCATCATCATGGTCATTCCTACTAAATCCGCATCAATTACCACCAGCCAAATTGTGTTGTTAAATCAATTTAATTTCCTAATCTCAAGAGTTTTTATCAAGTATCTACAAATGGCACGCACATCCCTTCCTTGAGTGTTAGATTATCTTGACAAAATTACAGAATTAAAAATTAATGGTAATATTAAATTTATTAATAATTGATATTATTTTATAAGTTTTTCTCACAAATGATTTATAACTGATTGTTGAAAAGATGTAAAATAAATTGAGATATATTACGTATGTAAAGGAGTAATTAATGTGGTTGAACATTCTAAGAGAATTTTATAAAAAGTATCCAGAGAGAGTGGTAAACAACATCATACTATATTACGATTTTCGCATACAAAATCGAGTAGTAGAAATATTTGATCTTGTACCATGTAAAATTCTCTCATAAAACCTTTTGATCTTATCTTCTAATATTTAGAGGCTTCTGAATGGTTTGTTGATGAAGCATGTTTAGAAGGACCAAAATTAGAAAGAGAATCTTCAAATCCTCTGTCTTCAGAACTTGTTCTTCCATAATCTTGTCTTCAGAACTTCAGAACTTGGTCTTCATAATCTCAGAACTTGGAAGCCCAAAAACATCAGAGCTACGAGACTTTCATGGTGTTATTCATTCATCATTAACTAGTTGAGACTTTCATGACAACGAAGGGCTACGAGATTTGAGATCAAGGCGTAATGAATGTCATGAGATAATTTCAGAGGAGTATAATGAATTTTTCTTATAATAAGAGATTAAAATGCATGTTACCGCTGAATTGTTATTGAGTTTTTGGAGAAAAGTTGATGTTAAAACAAATTGCTTAGTTTGTAGAGAATTTCTTCAGAGGAAGAATAGTGAAAATCAAGGGATAAACCTATTAGAAACTATATCATAAAAAACTCAGTTTGAGGCGGGGTTTCTTACTACGGATGTTAGCGATGATGAAACAATTATCGAGACATATGATTATCATTTGACGCATGATAAGATAAGGAACGTGATTGTAACATCTTAAAGAGACATTTATGTTAGTTTGAGATGTTATGTTGAATGTGATAGGTTGCAAAATTTAGAAAGAGAGGCATTTGAATGTAGATAGAGTCAGCGATGGTTAAAAAGTCATACTTGTGGGCTTGTTGAATTACCTAGAAAGAAAAGGGTAATTGGAAACAAGTTGTTGCAAGTGGCGAGATCAAGATTCAAGGGTGACTTGAATTTGATCAAGGTTATTGAATAAAGTTTCAACATGGTACAAAGCAACAAGATTGATGGTTAAATTGACATCAATATGGTTTCAAGTCAAGGTGGAAATTGTTGTAGTGTGCCTTAAAATCTTTGTTAATGAAGAGAAAGAAAACATATTTTGGAGATTGCATAAACAACAAAAATTGAAATGCCTAAAAAATTCTGAAAAAAAAATGTGAAAATAAAAAATAGGGAAAATTTGGTAACGTGGTGCTACAGCCGCGGTGGTGGCGATCAGAAATATGGAATTGGGCACGGCGGGGCGGCGATGAATTTTTGGCGGTAGCCTTACGACAGTCGACTCGGTTCGGGCTGATTTGAATTTTTGGCAGTGTCTTGATTTGTGTGTTTCAGAATCTTTCGGTTTGGTCCATGAATCCATGTGTGAATTGATTATGTTTTTGGAATTTGTTGAGTATTTGCTATTATAAATATGTATATCTTATATGCTTGCAGGTGTGTCAATCTTAGAGTTTACAACAAAAGAGAGATAAGTGATTTAGGGTTTTCTTAAGGAAAACCTTATAAAGGCAAAGGTTTAGGAGATATTTAGAGTTGTTTAAGGTTATTGAGAAACATTAGTTACACTTTAGGTTTGAGTTATTCATATAATGAGAGTTGAAGAAGTTAAGAAATACTTGAGTAGAAAATAAAGTTGTTCTTGGACGCCTTTATGGTTGTTTTTGAGAACCTGAAGACGAATGCTATTTTCTTGTAACTCATATGTAATCTCTTGTAACAATTTTACGAGTACATTAAATTGGATAGATGTTCTCTCCTCATAGGTTATCATTTGATTGAATTAGGGAAACAAATCTTTTATATTTTTCTCGCATTATTTTGTTATATTATATGTGTATTGATTATTATTGTTGTAAGTCATTTATTTTGGTTGCTAGTGTTCTTTGCCTCACAAATTAAAATTAAACCTCGTCGTTAATCATAATATGTAAGGTTCCAATTCCTACGTGATATGTGATATGGTAAATGAAGGAATATGGTACTGAATAACATGCTACATTTCCACTAAGTCTCTCAAATTAAAAATGTTCTAGCATCTTAGGAAGAAACTGAGAGTATGTGATGCTCCTTAAGTTAAACTAGGATATTGTCTAATTTAAGGAAGGAAATGATAAGGTCAATTATGACTTCTTCTATCTTACAAACAAAAATAGAACAACTTACATCTTGGATATGTAATTGTTGAAACTATAACATATATCATCAAGATATGTAAGATAGAAATATTAACATCAAAACACTTGATTATACTATTGCTCTATTGCTCTTTTGTTTTAATAACAGAATTGGACAATAAAATTTAGAAAACACAAGTTGTAATTTTTGTTTGTTTGAATATTTTTCAGGTATTGTGATGGAACTTTTCTTTGGATTAAAAACCCAGTATGTGCAAATGGAGGAATATGAAGCTTAGCGATTTTGAGACCTTGTTTTCCCTAATAAGGTGAAAAGTTTTCCACTATTGTATTTTCGACCTGTAAATTTTAGAAAGTAAGAGAAATTTACTGTGTACATCTTTCTGTATATTAAGTGTAATTTTTACGGATTAGGATCCACTGCACTTGATTTTCTCCAGTTCTGCATTTTACTCTCAAAATAATTTCTTTCAATTTTTATGTTTGAAAGTTTGGCTTCTCTCTCCTTTCATAAGTAACACTCATTTCTCACAAATACATGTGATTGTGGTTAACTGCAGCATTTTCAACTGCAGGCAAGTCTAATCAATTTTACTTATTAAATTTAAAGGCTCTTCCAAATCAAACTGTTATCAATAAAAAAATGAAATTTCAATTGAAGAGTAATTTACTAAGAGGAGTGTTAGCCACGCTTTAACACATTTCCGGCACATTTTTTTTAATAAAAATTCATATGAATTTCATAACAGATATAGTCGGTTTAGACGTGGGGATCGAATCATGATTATTCCTATTAAATCCAAATCATCATCATGGTCATTCCTACTAAATCCATCACCAAGGCAAATTGTGTTGTTAAATCAATTTAAATTCTAATCTCAAGAGTTTTTATCAAGTATCTACAAATGGCACTGCATCCCTTCTTTGAGTGTTAGATTATCTTGACAAAATTACGTGGAATTAAAAATTAATGGTAATATTAAATTTATTAATAATTGATATTATTTTATAAATTTTTCTCACAAATGATTTATAACTGATTGTTGAAAAGATGTAAAATAAATTGAGATATATTACATGTAAAGGAGTAATTAATGTGGTTGAACATTCTAAGAGAATTTTATAAAAAGTATTCAGAAAGAGTGGTAGACAACATCATACTATATTACAGTTTTTGCGCCACAAAAATCAGAGTAGTAGAAATATTTGATCTTTTACCATGTGATATTCTCTCATGTAAAACTTTTTTTATCTTATCTTCTAATATTTAGAGACTTCTGAATGGTTTGTTGATGAAGCATGTTTAGAAGGACCAAAATTTGAAAGAGAATCTTTAAATCCTTTGTCTTCAGAGTCTTCAGAGTCTTCAGAACTTGTTCTTCCATAATTGTGTCTTCAGAACTTCAAAACTTGGTCTTCATAATCTCAGAACTTGGAAGCCCAAAAACATCAGAGCTTAAGAAATCTTCAGAAGCTCTTCACATTAAGTCACAGTCAAAAGCTTTGGACTAACGTTCAACCATTGTTTAGAAGTGTTCCATAACTTGACTTGATCTTTGTAACATGTACTTATATCTCTCAAGAGTCGGAGTATGTTGATTCAAGAAATTGATGATGTCACACATCATTCTATCGGAGTCATAACCTATTAGCAAAAGCTACACACTAGACAAAACTATTAGGGTACAAAAGTATTCTCTAAGAAACAAAGTCTTGTTATCATTATAACTAAAAGTTAGATGCATGATCAAATCTTGTTCTTACAGGATTGTCCCGAGAGAAAGGTCAAAGAAGATTTTGTGCAAGTTACAATTGCCTTAGATAAGGATGTTATGAGGATGCCAATGCACTAGTTGTATCGAGTTTGGAAACTGAAGATAGTTGGGTCATTGACTCAGGTTTCTCTTATCATATGTATCCAAGAATAGAATACTTTGAAACTTTGAAAATGGTGCAAGGTGGTGGTGTTCGCCTTGGTGATAATAAGGCTTGCAAGGTTCATGGTATTGGTACGGTCACATTTAAAATGATTCATGATTGTTAACTTCTTATTCACAATGTGAGGTTTGTTCCAAAACTCAAGCGAAATTTGTTATCTATAAGTATGTTTGATGATCTAGGCTACTGCACTAGAGTTTAACATGGAGAACTGAAGATTTTGCGTGATGGATTGATTATTGCTAAAACAGTCTAAAATATGCGGTCTATATATTTTAGAAGGTTTAAATGGTGTTATACATTCATCATTAACTAGTGGAGACTTTCATGACAACAAAGGGCTACGAGATTTGAGATCAAGGCATAATGAATGCCATGAGATAATTTCAGAGGAGTATAATGATTTTTTCTTATAATAAGAGATAAAAATGCATGTTACCGCTGAGTTGTTATTGAGTTTTTGGAGAAAAGCTGATGTTAAAACAAATTGCTTAGTTTGTAGAGAATTTCTTCAGAGGAAGAATAGTGAAAATCAAGGGATAAACCTATTAGAAGCTATATCATAAAAAACTCAGTTTGAGGCGGGGTTTTCTACTATGGATGCTAGCACTAGTGGGAGAACAATTATCGAGACATATGATTATCATTTGACTCATGATAAGATAAGGAACGTGATTGTAACATCTTAAAGAGACATTTATGTTAGCTTGATATGTTATGTTGAATGTGATTGAAGGGTTACAAAATTCAGAAAGAGAGGCATTTGAATGTAGATAGAGTCAGCGATGGTTGAAAATCATACTTGTGAGCTTGTTGAATTACCTAGAAAGAAAAGGGTAATTGGAAACAAGTTGTTGCAAGTGGCGAGATCAAGATTCAAGGGTGACGTGAATTTGATCAAGGTTATTGAATAAAGTTTCAACATGGTGGTTTCAAGTCAAGGTGGAAATTGTTGTAGTGCCTTAAAACCTTTGTTGATGAAGAAAAACATATTTTGGAGATTGCATAAACAACAAAAATTGAAATGCTTAAAAAATTCTGAAAAAAATGTGAAAATAAAAAATAGGGAAAATTTGGTAACGTGGCGCTATAGCCGCGGTGGTGGCGATCGAAAATGTGGAATTGGGCACTGGCGGGAGGGGACGGTGAACTGAGTTTTTTGGCGGCGACTGGCCTTACGACCAGGTCCGAGTCAGTTCGGGTTGATTTCAGAATTTTTGGCAGTATCTTGATTTGCGTGTTTCAGAATCTTTCGATTTAGTCCATGGATCCATGTGTGAATTGATTATGTTTTTGGAATTTATTGAGTATTTGCTATTATAAATATGTATATCTTATCATTTGATTGAATTGGGTAAACAAATCTTTTATATTTTTCTCGCATTTATTCTGTTATATTATATGTGTATTGATTATTATTGTTATAGGTCATTTATTTTGGTTGCTAGTGTTCTTTGCCTCACAACTTAAAATTGAACCTTGTCGTTAATCATAATATGTAAGGTTCCAATTCCTACGTGATATGTGATATGGTAAATGAAGGAATATGGTACTGAACAACATGCTACATTTCCACTAAGTCTCTCAAATTAAAAATATTCTAGCATCTTAGGAAGAAACTGAGAGTATGTGATGCTCCTTAAGTTAAACTAGGATATTGTCTAATTTAAGGAAGGAAATGATAAGGTCAATTATGACTTCTTCTATCTTACAAACAAAAATAGAACAACTTACATCTTGCATATGTAATTGTTGAAACTATAACATATATCATCAAGATATATACGATAGAAATATTAACATCAAAACACTTGATTATACTATTGCTCTTTTGTTTTAATAATTTTCTATTTTGAAAATTTCAAATAATTGAGTTTTGAGAAAATTTAGTTTTCATATAAAATATATTATTTTTTACTTTATGACTCAAATCCTCAAATATTTAAAATATGTTAGAATCCATATACTTTGTAGTTGTAGGAGTACAATTACAATATGTAGAGTAAGAATAATAGTTTTGTAATTTCTAATAAAACGGGCTTCAATAAAACTAGCTTTGGGCTTCCAACCCGAAACTAGGGTTTTGAATATTTGATCCGTCAAAAACACAATCGCAACAAAATTAGGGTTTTACGATTTTATCAGTATAAAGAGTAGCGAGGGTTCTAGATCCAAATCGGTCTTCTTGCTCGACGATCTCCGTTCTCTGCTCTGAGGTATGGTTCTCATTCTCTACTACTTGCTTGTGTACTTTCAGTTCATACCATTTGTTTTGAATTCTTATGTATATCTATGCAAATTATTCCATTACTTTCGTGTTTATCGTGTTTCGTTTCTATGTTGTAGTGTTCATTGATTCTGATTTGATTTTGCACTTCAACATTGTTGGAGAATGTGTTTGAAAAGCTTTATTTTAGTGTCGGTTGTATTCGATTTTTTTTCAATATCTAGGGTTTCATCAGTAAATTCAGTTAAAACCAGTGAAAGAAGTCTCTGAGGATGATCAAAACAAAATAACTTTCGTTCTTCTGAGTTATCCATGCGGAATATTTTTGGAGACCTGAACTGAAGAGACTTATTTACCCTCCATGGTCCATTTTTCAATTAGGGTTAATCTTTTTTGTTGGAGAGATTCTGCTGTTTTGATTTAGTTTAATTATAGGGATAATTTATTGTTTTGCTTCAAGCTTTACCGTATGATTAGATTTATATGATATCTACTTCTTTGAAACCCTCTTTCAAAAACCCTCTAATGATGATTAAACTTATAACTTTCGTTCTTCCGAGTTATCCATGCGGAAATTATATGGAGACCTGAACTGAAGAGGTTTTTATAAGTTTTCTCTCTTTTCCATATCTTTGTCTTTTTATTATGATACATTTTCTTTTGCAATTTATATTTTCTTTGTAATATGTCTATTCCAATTTGCTGTTGTGGGCTCTTATTGGCTGCTGTGATTGTTAAAGATAGTCTCTGATGATGATCAAAATCATAACTTTCGTTCTTCTGAGTTATACATGCGGAAAATATATGGAGACCTGAACTGAAGAGACTTTTGTTGCCATTTTTCCTTTCCTTCTATGTGTTAAGGTGTTTTATTTAGTTTGATTGTTTAGTTTCTTGCTTGCTCAATGTTATTTTTTTTGCCCGCATTTTCAACTTGGTTAAAAAACATGTCATGCATCCAAAATTCATTTCAATATCCTCTGATGATGATCAAAATCATAACTTTCGTTCTTCTGAGTTATTCATGCGGAAATTATATGGAGACCTGAACTGAAGAGGCGTTTCAATGTTTATATACAATTCATATTAATTTTAGAATTCAGTTGTCTTTTGTTGTACATGATTCTTCTATCCTAATTTCTATTTATTATTTTTTAGTGTCAAAGCCCAATATAAAATCCTCTGATGATGATCAAAATCATAACTTTCGTTCTTCTGAGTTATCCATGCGGAAATTATATGGAGACCTGAACTGAAGAGGTTTTAGTGTTTATATTTCTCTCATGTCTTGTATTGTTGTTAATTTTTTCTGTTAGTTGCCTTTTAGTGTTTAATTTTCATGTCTGGTATGGTTTATAAATATATTTGCTTGTTACAATTTATCTTCATTTTGAAATCAGTTGCTTTGTTTTTTGTTGCTAAATGCTCTTGTTGATACTTCTATCCTTATTTCTATTTCTTACTGTTTAAGTTCTGTCACGTGAAGTCTTTCATGCCTTGAAACTCTTTAATATAGCCTCTGAGGATGATCAAAAATAACTTTCGTTCTACTGAGTTGCCCATGCGGAAATTACATGGAGACCTGAACTGAAGAGGCTTGCTAATGTATTTCATCCTGTCCTGGCTTTAAAATCTTTCTTTTTTAGTTTGCTGTATGTAGCTGATTTATAATTTTCATCTTAGTACCTTGTTTTCTTGTTCCAATTTATCATGATGATTGATTGATTGTTCTTGCTGTTGTCAGTTTAAACATTGCTAGAGGATTTTGACGTTTGCCACATACTATCTTCCAGAATGAGGTAAGTAAACTCTTGTTTACAGTTTTGTTAAATCTACTAAAAGTATCCATCTTATTTAGTTTGCATCTGTCTAACAAGTTTTTTTGTGTTCCTTTTTAACTTCTCAGCCGTCCAATGGAAGAAGAAGTAAGTCATTCATCCTTCAATTATCTTTTTGATCAATAGTTTACTCATTATTTGAGGATGAATGATGTTTATTTTATATTCTTTATCTGGTTAATTGTTACAGCCTGTTGGGAAGAATGAGGAAGAAGAGTTCAATACTGGACCACTTTCTGTACTCATGATGAGTGTTAAAAATAATACACAGGTATTTTTTATTTCTTGTTTTCTATACTATATTGCATTGTTTCTGGTAGAGTTCGGAATGTATTTGATTTGTGGTTTTACTTGAAAACTTATGCAGGTACTGATAAATTGTCGCAACAACAAAAAGCTTCTAGGTCGTGTCAGGGCATTTGATAGGCACTGCAACATGGTTCTCGAAAATGTTAGGGAAATGTGGACTGAGGTTTGTGTTTATTTAAATTTGCTCTTCTATTTCTCAACATGTTATATTAGCTGAGTATTGTGCCTGTTTCAGGTTCCTAAGACTGGCAAAGGAAAGAAGAAAGCTCAGCCAGTAAACAAGGATAGATTCATCAGTAAGATGTTCCTTCGTGGAGATTCTGTCATCATTGTTCTTAGGAACCCAAAATAAGCTAGTATTGCCATGAGTATCTGTTGAAGTTGTTGGATCTTGGTTACGGAACTCTTGGTGATTAGACAGGGTTGGACTTAAAAAAGCCTTCAGATTTTATTGATATATGTTAGTGAACTTGGTTACTTCCCGAGCTGGACAAGTGTTTTGTGGATCTTTTTTAACATGTACAATTAAGGAATGTATGTAATGGTTTTAACTCTGTAAAGAGCTTGTGTTAAATTTGAACTTCACCTCCAATATTTAGGCGACTTATAGTCATTCCTTCAATATAATGATCAGCATCTTTTTACCATTAGTTTCTTCAACATCTCATGTTCATTATGGTTAGGGTATTAAGAGTATCTTTGTATACTGTTTATGGAGAACATGTTTGTATACTTTTTGAAAACGAAGTTTATGAGTTTAATGTGCAAAGTTGGAGTTGATGTTTCAAAAGGTGATTTTGAGATAGATGTTGCCTTGGTGTTGGGCTTAGGTGGATTAGAAGTTGTTTTAGGAGTATTTGGTTAAGTACTCTAGACAAGGTGGTAATGATGGACTGACATTCCAATCTACCATGAATGATATATTCAGGCTCTATCTTAGAGAACTTGTTCTAGTTTTATTTTATGACATTGTGGTGTAGAGTAACAAGTATTAGACACTAGTAAGCCACTGCTTTGTGGTTAACAACTATTTGGTTGTCTACAAGTAGCCTAAGCCACTGTTTTGTGGTTAACAACTATTTGGTTGTCTACAAATAGTATGAAGGGAGTTTGTGGATTCTTAGGTCTCACAGGTACAACGAGAAATTTGTAGGACAATTTTTAGGTGAAGGGGAAGTGTTGAACAAGTAAAGGGGAGACTGCTACCTAGCCAGAGTTTCATTTCACCAGAAATTACAATTGCATTATGTCAAAAAATCACTCCAAATAACTACAAAAAACATCAAGTTAGGGGATGGTAGTCACAAGGTTGTTAAGAAAGGAATCTACAAGGGACTTCATATTACACCATATGGCCACAAGAATTTGTGATATATGCCTCGTGTTGGACTTAGGTGGTTAGATGTGGTGTTAGGAGTATCTTGGTCAAGTACTCTGGGAAAGATTTATCTATGTAGTTCTAGTATATGAAGGAAAGGTGGTGAGCTTGCAAGGCCGACGGGGAATGCACGTGACACAATGCTGCCTTAATTCCTTCTTTGAAGACAAACAGGAGAAAATAGGATGTGAACATGGGAAAGAAGATGAGTGGCAAGGATATTTCCCAAGGTATTTTAGGAACATATCTCTCTACCTCCTGAGCCAATTCAATGTGTTTCCTGATAAGGACATGTGAATGTAAAGCTCTATTGGTACCCTTGGAAAATAAATGAAGTTGCTAAAGGCATGGGTGATTAAACCAAGTATGAGTGCTTTCTCAAGCCAGATGATCTTAGTCAAGAAAAAGATGGTCGTTGGAGAAGTTGTGCAGACTATAAGGCCCTCAGCAAAGTTACTATCTCAGATAAGTATCCTATCCCAAATTTTGATGAGATATTTGATGAGTTGTAAGGAGCATCATCAATGTTTCGAAAATTCGATGCCTTCAAATTCGCGTGCATGAAGATGATGTTTATAAGACAACTTTTAGAACTCATAATGGGCATTAGGAGTGTTTTGTTATGCCCTTTGGATGAATGCATCAACAACATTCCATCCACTATGAGTGATATATCCAGGCCCTACCTTAAAAAAAATGTTATTTCTTTTTATGACCTTTTGGTGTACAATATGAACGAGAAGGAAAATTGAAGTCATTTGAAATAAGCATTAACAACATCAGCAAGCCACTGCTTTGTGGCTAAAGCAAAGCTAAATGCAAATTTGGTTGTCAACAAGTAGACTACTTGGGCCACACCATTTCTAGTGAAGAAGTGGCAGTTGATCCAAAGAAGATAAAGTGCATAATGGAGTGGCCTAAACCTAAGACTATGAAGGGAGTTTGTGGACTTAGGTCTGACAAGGTACTACAAGAAATTTGTCAAATTATGAAACAGATGACCAAACTGAAGATATAAACCAATGTCTTTCCACTCCACTTGGCAATTTCTGTAACTCACTATTCTATCAACCTCTAATCTCTCTTTTGCCATTAATGCTAACAACAACCTTAAATGTTTTAAATTTAATATTATAAAAATGGATTAAATTAACTTTAAGGATCAATTTAGTTCATTGATGGGTTGAGAGATATTTTAAAGAGGGGAGGAGATAAAGAAAGAGAAGGGGAGTGAAGAAAATGCTTGTGTTTGGTCCAACAAGAGAATGAAAGAGATTTTAATTGAAGAAAATACAAATTACATTTTCATCTCTTTGTAATAAACATTTAAGATCACATTAACTATTAACTATACAAGTATTACACTCACTCTAAATACCTAACTTTTAGAAGGGAAATAAAATTAGTTTAGACATTAGGAGAATTGTAACTTCCTTCTACTTAATTTCAACCAAAGACAGAAGAGCAAAACATCTAATATGAAAACAGACGAAGTAAATCTAATTTGGATTAAAAATTCTTTAGCTCAAAATAAAAATGGATGGTTGAATCAGAAAATTTTGATTAGTTGGCAAGCGATGTAGTAGCATTTTGTGTGAAGCGTCCAGGCTAACAACAAATCAAAGCTAGTCAATATATTCTCACTCCCAAAATCAAGGAGTATTGGATGATATATTTCACATGCCATAACCAATGCTTGTTATTCATTCTCACAAGGGTGAACTACAGAAAATACGTAAATAATTAAGGCCATGAAAAAGAAATAGTTCAAGCTACTTGAAAAATTCTTTTGAGTAACTAAACCTTACAAAAACTAAGAATAACCCCTTCGAACTAGCACATACAAAACTGATTCAAAAGCAGAAGCGGCGTAAATTTGAGGCACCAAAACTTTGACATATCAGAACTCACAGCAACATTTCGGCGATCTGGATTGCGTTAAGTGCAGCTCCCTTGCGAACTTGATCCCCGCAAACAAAAATGTCCAACCTGTGTGTATAATCCACCATTGATGTAAAATGATTACAATAAAGTGCAAAACTGATACTAATATATTGTCACAGAAGAAATTATACCCTTGATTCCCATCCTGAGATAGGTCACGACGAATTCTGCCAACAGCAACGTCATCCTTGTTTGAAACTTCCAATGGAGTAGGAAAATTATTGGATTCACGGTCATCAATAACCACTACACCCGGAGAATTCTTCAAAATATCTCTTGCAGTGTCCTGAGGATATTAAAACCGAAGAAATTCAGTATGGTATCTTAACACATTTCCTTATCCTGCATGACCATCCATGATTGTACAGGACCATTCCATATTCAAACATGAAACACACAGAATCATAGAGATTAGATGTTTTATACATTTGGAAAAAAGTATGGATTACCTCATCGAGGGGTGTCTCGAATTGAAGATTTACACTCTCAGCATGAGCCCGCATGACAGGAACTCGTATACATGTAGCTGTTATTTTAACATCCCTGTCACTCTGAGAAGAAAGTATAGTGAACAAAGGTTAAAGAATTTCATAACATGATAAATGAAAAAACGCAAATAAACAACATAACCTACCCAAATCTTTCTTGTTTCCTTGACCAATTTCATTTCTTCTTCATTATATCCGTTTGAAAGAATAGGCGCATTATGTGAGAACAGATTAAAAGCATACTGCAAAATAGTAAGTTCATCAAGAAATGTTTCTTGAACTTTTAAATCACAAGAGATATACAAAGAGCGTCACATACCTGTCGATTAAATATTTTACACGTCGGTGGTTTTCCTGCCAATACCTAAACATACAAAAACAACACCTTAAAAACTCATGATCAGAGAGACTAGGAAACCCAGCTTCCCTTCATACTAGTTCCCAAGTATAATATGTGATACGGATCAAACCTCACGAGTTTGCAACTCAAGTTCTTCCATTGCAGCAGCACCAGCACCACTAGCAGCCTGATAGGTACTAACAACCATGCGTACTACCTGCAACATATATCAAATCAAACCGCATAAATAAACCACACAAATACCAAAATAAAATGACACCCAAACCCTAACCCTATCAAACACTATACACCATAAGTGTTTGTTTTGTTTCACTTTTGAATGAAGCAAATTTAAACCAAACCTACACGAAATCAAAAAAAAAAAAAAATTATTGCAAAGAATAAACTGCCATTTCCAACAAGACATGTCATAAAATTCAAAAACAGAAAAAAATTAAACCTTAGCACGTCGATGAAGAGGAGTAGCAGCCACCAAGCAAATAATGGTGGAACAATTGGGATTAGCAATGAGAGCACCTTTTCCCAATCCAACCCTAATTCCAGCCATAGCTTCCGGGTTCACTTCAGGTATCACCAACGGCACATTCTCATCCATTCGAAACGCCGAGCTATTATCAACAACAATGGTCCCTCCATCCACCGCAATAGGCCCAAACTTCTTGCTGATCGATCCACCGGCGCTGAACAGAGCAATGTCGACGCCGTTAAAGCTCTCCTCCGTCAACTCCTCTATAACGTAGTCTTTGTCCTCGAAGGTTAAGCGGCGGCCGGCGGAGCGTTTGGATGCCAGCATTTTGATGGAGCTGTATGGGAAGTCGCGTTCGGAGAGGACGGAGAGGAACTCTTGGCCGACGGCGCCGGTGACTCCGACGACGGCGAGCGTGGGGGCGTTTTCTTGGAGAGACATTCGGACTCTGCCTGGAGCGGCGGCGGCATATTTGGGTTTGGGTCGGGTTGGGAGGGTGGCGGAGAAGAAGTGGTTTTGGCGTAAGAGAGAGAGGGAAGCCATTGGGGTTTAGAGATTCTAGAGAGAGAAAGACAGAGGACGAAGTGGAAAATGAAGAACCTGTGTGCCAAGGGTAGAATGGTCTTTATGAATTGTGTCTTGATTATTTAAGAAAATTTCTTACCACCTAATGTGTTTCTCCCACACCCAAAAATAAAAAATCTCTTTTGTAAATTAACTTATTAATTCGTTTTTGGGTGAACTCATAAATTAACTTACCAATTCACCTTAAACTATTTCATAAGTGCAATTCGCTCAATATCCCAAATTTATTAGAATTAAAATACAATTTATATTTTACTATGTAATTAAAAAATTAATTATTAAATTTGTTGTTTAATTTTATATTATAAATTTATTTTAATAATTTTTAATAAATTTAAGTTATATTTTAATAATAATAAATTAATTTAATTATATTATTAAAAATATATTATATAATTAATGCATATAAGTAAATCAAGATAAAAATAAATTATATCTCTTCATATAAAATTAATATCAATAGTATCAATATAATTTTTATTATAGGTCAAATTGATATTAATATCGATTTTATTAATAGATTTTATTATAGGCTAAATATAAGTTAGACTTTAATGCATACATTTTCTATTTTTTAGTACGTGAAATCGTGTATATATGTAAAGAAAATCACATGAAATAACATATAATATTTTATATATATATATATATATATATATATATATATATATATATATATATATATATATATATATATATATCTTTAGTAATAAAATGTATTAATAGAATCGATATTACTATCAAATTTGGCATATAATAAAAATCATATTAATATTATTGATTAAGCTATTCCATGATAGGCGACAGGCGTCCAAGAAGAAGTGCCTCATGCATGGCGAAGTAAACTCTTTTTTTGGCTATATGATCCAACATGTTCGCTTGTTACTAAGTCAACATCTAAGTCTCAAGCGAGCTCCATGAGACTCGAGAAGAAGTTTTGAAAAGCCTAATCCAGGATAATCCTAAACCGGATGAGACCTTAAATTCGAACGAAACCAAGAAATTATGGGTTGATGTGCTAAATGACAACATAAATCCGACTAAGGGCATGGTTATGTCATTCATATCCCCTTCAGTTATTGATGGGGAGATTGTAGTGGAGATAGATGAGGAAGATGTTTTCTCTGAAATCAACTTCTGGCGATCATTCCGGTCCTTTATCTGTGAGGGTGAACTAAGCATGAACGTTGTTAAGAACTTTATGGTAAAGAGTTAGAATTTTTCCAACTTCGATGTGTACTATCATGATGAGGATACTTCATTATCCGATTCAAATCGATCTGGGAGCGTGATGATGTTCTTATGAATGGCCCGTATCTCGATTCATAGTATGTCTTTACTTATCCGTGAATGACATCCTAATTTTAACCTAAAGATGACCTCTTGCGAACACTTTCAATCTAGGTTTAACTCCCACAACTGCCTCTGTATTTGTGGGAGCTACAAGTCTAAACAAGATTGGTAGTGCTCTAGGTAACCCCATTGTCCTTGGTGAATGTACAACAAATAGACTTCGTGTCTCTATGCTAGATTCCTTATTGAGATGAATACGAAATAACTCCCAAAATCTTTAGTTCTTAAAGACAAAGATGGTGAAAATATGGTGCAACCTATTGAATATGAATGAAGGCCCATTTTTGTAACAAATGTCGGAAGATTGGGCACAAGTGATAAACCTAGACCAAAGGGTATGCAATGGCGGGCCAAGAACAAGACTATAAGGAAACCACTACTTCAAATGTGGCTACTAAGAACCACGAGACAACATTGCCTCAGTCCTAGCAAAACAAAATTAATGCATCAAATGTTGCTCCTCCCAAGACTATTGTAAGATCTTCAAGCCTATTATCTAATACATCAACATTAAGTTTCAAGATTTAAAATAAATACTTAACCTAAATCTATGTCTAAATTGTATCATATCCAATAGATGATAGACTTATATCTAACAATGACCAATACTTTTCGAATATCAAGTCATACCATAAAAACATGTTTTAGGTAGCTAATTTAAAATAAGTATTAAGAACGAATAATCCATCAATATTAAAGCTTAATAAAATTACATAAAATACCATGTGATACGTAAATCACTTCAATGAGACATTTGCACTTGTAATAAAAATGACTACAATTAGATGTTCACTAACTATTGAAGTAGAAAAAGGATGGAAGCTTCACCAAATGGTTGCTAGCAACAAATTCTTACTAGGAGAACTTAATGTATAAGTGTACGTTAGTCCATATTAGGAATACAAAGTTCCAAATAAAAACATGGTTTTCCGCCTAAAAAAGTCTAGGAATTGACACTCTAAACTTTCCTTGTTCCTGCTCAATCATGGTTTTAACTTAAGGTAGACCATAACCTTTTTATTTATGTATGTCAATCCAATTTTATTATAGTCTTAATTTATGTTGATAATTTGGTTATAAGTGGCAACAGGGCTGATCTTGGGTCAGGGCAAATAGAACTACAGTCCAGAGTCCCATAAAATATGGGGCCTCAAAAAATTAGTTTGTGGACTTTAGTAATATGAGTAAATATTTCTATATAAATTATTTGTTGAATATTTAACCGATCCTGAAACATTGTACCAACAACTTCTATTTAATCATGTTGTCGGTTTGATTCTTGGTTAAGGACATGTACTTTTTTTTTGTTTTTTTTCAATAACTGTCAAAAGTAAATAACAACATTTTAAACAAACAAGAAACGAACCCAACGACATCAACAACTATGAAAATTATCCTTCCACTCATGCACTAATGTGTAGTCGTTAGCATATGAAATCAAATATATATATTATATTACAACAATATCGTTCCACTATTGTATATCTATCCATCATTCCAGCAACATCATTCTTTTCCATAAAATTATATAATTTGTATAATTAATTCAATTTTTTTGCGATACTATATCAACTCTAGTTAAATGTTGAGTTTTTTTATCACAATTTCTCAAAATTGTGAGGGTCTTATGATTTTAAAAATATATTTAACATGTAAAATTTAAATATTTATATTTTTATCATATAGTTATGATTGTTCTAGTAATTTGCGAGATTTGACCAAAAAAAAATGTTGCAATGTATTCTAATATTTTACAAATTTAATTTTTAGTTGCTTATTAATTAAAACACCTTGATTTTAATATTGTAGTTAAAAAATAAATATTTACTTAGTCAATCGTAAGTAACTTGTTCAACATTTCTTTCTGAATATTAAAATATTTAAAGATCATTTATTTATTTCTTTTTATTTATAGTTTTTAATATCATTTATACTTTAAATGAAATATCTCTTTTTTAATTCATTCCATTTTATTCACTAGGAACTAATTTATAAAATTGGAACATAGCTTCTAAATTGTATGACAAGGTCTAAATAATATTTTTTTTAATAATTAAATATTTAAAAATTATTATATGATTAAAATTTAAGATTAGTTTCTTAACTTTTTATTAAGGGTCTATTTTTATTATTAGTCTCGAATCTCTAAAAAGTCAAGATTGATCCTGAGTGGCAATAACTCAAGGGCTTGAATCAAATTCAAACAATATCTTAATAATTGTTTTATATGAAAGACCTAGAAGATTTTAAAGTATTTTCTTGATTTATAATTGACTCGAGGATTGGTAGGATTATTGACTTGTCAAAGAAAATAGACTTTGGACATTTTTAATGAACGTGACATGCTTGGCGGTAAGCCATATCTTTTTCAATGAAACAAAATCACAAACTAACTCTAGCTAACCGATAACATTTTTTAGAACCATCAAGATATCAAGGATTAGTGAGATGTGTCTTATTTACCTTACTATTGCTAGTCTAGAGATAACCTTTTTAGTTCATATTCTAAGTCAATTAATATAAACTCTTTTCAAGTTCATTGAGATGCAACCATAAGAGTCTTGAGATCTGGAAATTTTCTAGGTCAAGGTATAATCTTACCAAAGGATAATAATGATTTAAAATTTGTTGGTTATTGTGACTAAAATTCCGCGTCATGTCCTATTACTAAAAAAAAAAAAAACTATTTTCATATATTTTATGAAATTTGGGAATACACCCATATCTTGAAAGATAAAGAAACAAGTTACAATTTCAAGATCCTATGAGGTTGAGTATCATGTAATGTCTCATGCTACCGGTGAAATACCATGACTACATAATTTACTAGGAACTCTCCAAACTCTTTGTAGAAGCATAGGAGCGATGGATTGTGATAACCAAACAACTTTACAATGTGAACATATAAAATCTAGTGCTATCTCTAGGGACAACCAAACAACAACAAGCAAATATATTCACAAAATCTTTTGGGACAAAGAGTTTCCATGATATTAGGGCAGTTCAAATCTCCCTATAAGTTGGATGAGAGTATTAGAGAATGAATTTAAAATTGAAAGAGTTACTCATGTTATAACAACATTTTATTATTATCTTATTATTAGATAGAGTTATATAAAGGTAGAGTTATCTCACCGAATTTGTTATGTTTATGTAGTTTTATTAAGAATAATTTATTATTCTTGTAAAATTCTGCATCTATTGTATTTGAATTAATCTTGAATATTGAAAAGACTTTGTCTAATTTCTATTAATGTAAGATTAAGTTAATTAAAACTGACACAATTTGTCTTGTGAGTCCCAACTAGGGAATCCAACTGCTTGGGTTAGTGAAGCTTTTCACTTATGTATCAATTCCACCTTTAATCGTTGCTCATGCTCAAAAGCGTCAACATAAGTTCATGTTTGATACCTAACATTGGATGAATCCACGTTGTAAAAAATTGGTATCACCAACCTTCCAAATTTTTCTTTACATTCCAAGGATCTGTGCGAAGTTCATCCAAACAACATAAATGTAAAGATGACGGGTGAAGACACGATACGACACATGCGGAAGGTGAGGAACACATCGTGCTTTGCTGGAAAGTAGAAAGAAACAAAGAAAGAAGGAGTTTTGTTGGAACGCTGAGTAGCGATACTAAGACTATGGTAGCTGAGACTTACCAATGGATATGGTTATGGGTAAGTAGTTTGTTACATTCTCATTTCAAAACCAGACTAGTCGAAGACCCGTGCGTCCGCATGGGTACTTTAACTCTCAAGAATAAGTGTTAATTGTAATTAAAATGAAATATAATGTTAGGTGTACTTGTTAAGTAGAAATAAGAAGATCCCAAAGTATTAAATATAAATGTAATGTTGTAGTTCAAAATCACATTACAATAACCAAATAGGCATAGTCTCAAAATGTCATGACAAATTAGTTACAACAACCACCATGAAGAGACGTCGGTCATTCCTGAAATGATAAAAAAAATTAATATTTGGAATGTTGTAGTTATAATTAAGGAACAACAAATAATTTAGTATATTACTCATAGTTAACAAACATAACAAATGTGCATATGTAAATAAAGATTACCTAAACAACAATATAGAAGACTTCTTTGAAAACCACGTTGGTTGTTTGATTTAATGGGAGCTTATGTTTTTCATGAATTAAAATCTTTAGACCTGCTTTGCTTTTGATTCTTGACATGACAACATAAAGATGGTCGTGACTAAAGACATCTTTTGGCAAATATAAACCAACATAATCTAATGATTGACCCTGAGACTTGTTTATAGTCATGGGAAAAGAGACTTTGTAATTTTGAATGAGATTTGGGTAAGTACTATTAACTATCTTCTCAATTGGATCAACATAATCAAATAGAATAAATTCATCCGGAATAGTAATATCAGCAAATCCATCATTAGGTTCAAATATTTTGCCACCCCCACTTTTAAAATCCATTTTGAGAAGTTCTCAATATCGGTTGCATTATTTAATTGTGAACCAATTTGTAGGCATGTTTTTGGAAAGAGTTAGAACCTTGCAATGTTGTCATATATATGAAGCATTAATTGCCGAACGACAATATCGGACTGGTTCCTCTTGGTACAATGGTAGAATTTGACGAAAATATCCACCAAATACCACTACCTTCCCAAAAATATTTTCACAAGATACATCACCAACACCCATTATATCTTTCAAAGACTTGTCTAGAGATTCAAAACAAAACTTGTTAGCCATTGTAGCCTCATCCGGATAATCAATTTGTTATTTGCAAAAGACCAGAAGATCAGATTTTTTTGCTATGTTATAAATTGATGATTCTATACAAGGGATTGGAATCTTGAATCTAGAATGTGTTGGCTACCGGTAAAAGTAAACTTGCAATCCCACTTGAAGCTACATTCAAGACAATGTCACGGTTTGAACGTAAAGTTCTTGACAGGGTTTTCCACATGAAAGTCTTTCCAGTTCCACCATAACCATATAAAAAAAAACACCCCTCCATTTTGTGCATTAACAGCCTCCATGATTTCGTTAAAAATCTTGAGTTGCTCATCTATTAAAAATATAACAAATTGTTAATTTTACATTTAATTATAAATAAAACAAATAATTGTTGTTGTTTTATTTGGGGCCAATATACATGTAAAAATATTTACTACGGATTTTATACAATAATACATAATGTAAATCATAGACAAATTAAAATAATTAAACGGTTTTATTACTGTAGTTTATAAGACTAAATGGAATATATGTAGTGGTTAGCATAGAGATATAAGAATAAAAAATTCAAAACAGTATAAGTAACAAATGTAGTGTATAATGAATACTTTTAAAAACCTCTTAAAAAGGATTACAAATAGTTTTAAGTAACAAATGTAGTGTATAACAAATAGTATATGTAACAAATGTAGTGTATAACAAATAGTACATGACATGTAAAATTAAAAAGAATATTATGATAACACTTAAGGGATAGAAGATGTGGGTTTAGTGGCTATCACTGTTGGCCTTAACTTGCACGCTTAACCTATAACTCCCTGATAACAATAATTGCCTAAAACACCTAGTAATATGATGACCCACGTGACCTTACAATTTCTATTGCCTTCCACTACATGTATTCCATGCCTATTTAAACCATTCCATCTCAAAACTACTACCTTTTACCAAGTTTAAAGTTTGCATGTGATTTAAACCAACCAGCTACACAAGTATAAGTAAGCCATGGAAGGAGCTCCAATTGTTTTATCATCCGACCATAAGTAATATAATCGCTTAGGAGTTTTGTCAAACATTTATCATTTAGTCTCTGCATGCAGTGTTAAGAAAAAGCAATCCCTAATAGTGATTTTTTAATTTCTTTTTGATTCTTGAGCGATTCTTGATTCACACGAATAATCTGAGTTTGTAATATTTGTCTTAATTCCAATGTTTTATTTTTTGCATGTTATAAATGTTGCATGAAATTAGATACTAAGATGTCTGGCTCTATTTTAATGTACTCTTTTGGGTTTCTACAGTGATGACGGATATAACATGGTCAGCGATTACTCTTGGAAAGTCAGAATCAAGTCCGCAAGAACTGCTAGGAGAAATGTTTTTGTAAGTTGTTATTTTGTTTTGCATGTTATGATACCGAGGTGTTGAAGTTTTTAACATACTACTTCATCACAACACTTTTCTAAGAAGGTCGGTGAAGAAGTTCTAATGCACGAGCAAACATACATAGAAATGGTTGACGAGGAGTTATGGATGTTGAATGCCTTATCCGGATTATGGCTGGAAAATTTGGAATAGTTGTATGTGATTGTTGTGTAGAGTGGGGAAAAGTATGGCGATTACTAACAAAGCATCAATGGAATTAAACTTTGTATTAGTTAAAGATAATTTAGACAGAGAAGTCTATTGGATGAAGGTGTTGTATTTCTAGTATGTTATGGTGCTTTACCGCTTGAATTGCTTATGTTTCAAAATGTGAAATCGACGAAATCTTGCTCTTTTTGTTGCATAGTTTCTCCATAGAGCACATGATTATTATTGTTGGGTCTATTGTCCTATATGTTAGGCATTGCATTAGCGATGTTTGTAATAATAATATATAGAGATACAAGCGGAGTTATAATGTGAAATAGTATCCCTCGGTTCCATGACATGTTTTGAGTTGTTATTCATTTAAAAGCAAATATTATAACCTACATTGTAAGTCAATATATTAATATGTTGTATCGTGTATAGTTTATATGAAACCTATTGGTATAAATGCCATGAAATTACGCAAATCGATAGTGCAACATATATGTATCAATACCAAATATTGTATGGCAATTTAGAAACAAAATATACTACTAAAATGGCATGGCTTCATTAATTATAGTACATAATGCATTAATGTGTTGACAAAGATATTGAATGAGTTTGGAAACAACAATTGTTATGCTTTAGTTTATGCCCAAAATGTGTTGAAGGGCAAGAAAGTAATGGAAACTTACAATCGGTATTGTGAAGTATAATTTGTCAAAAATTTAAAAAGTAGATTCGTGAGTGTCACAGAAAGCTTTACATTCAATGTTCATGGAAAAAACACAATGTTTGATTGGATTATGAAAAAGGATAGAATAAAGTCAACTCTGGTTGCGTTAAGTGAAAACCTCAATTAGAATTTTAGAAATAATAAAAAATTATGTTTACTAAAATGAAAATAAATTAAAAGTAATAATTTAATAGCTTGAATATATTGTATCGAGATTGAAAAAAAAATTACTACTTTTTAACTATGAGTTACTTATTTGCAGCATCCACTAAAGTTAAGTTGTATGGTACAGTGTAAAGTATAGCTAAATTCACAAGTTATACACTATATTGCCAACCAATATGTACTTTATAGCAGAATCAACAAAGTTAATGATAGATAATAAATGGCACAGGTTACAATTAAGAGGTTTGGGGTGTATTATGACTTGTTTGGGAGTTGTTGTACTCGTTGCCATCTGAAAAGTGAAATTGCATAGGTCATGTCATTTGTAATTAATATTATTAAGCGGGTCTATGAGTAAGACAAAACATTTTGACAACAATTTAATATATTTGTTATGTACAATGAGTTATAATACTCATGCAAATTTTATAATACTTTGTATTATAGGTAATGTCAGAATCTGAGAGGATACCTATGCTATTACATACTAAATTAGTGTAAAATTGTAAAGTATATAGGAAGTAATGAAATGGTGCAGAAGAACGTCCTTGAATCCTGAGATACAAAAGGGATTGTAATTCAATTGCTCAACAAAAAAAAAAATTGTATTAGTGTAATATGGTCGTAGGTATCAATAGTTTGCTATTTTATGAAAAGGTGTGGTTTATATGCAAACACTAGATTTTGACCCTTATGAAAAGCTATTTCATACCATGATGACCGGGTTTAAGAAAATAGCAACCAGAGTTCTTAAACAAACTTTGAAACTTCTTCAAAATGAGAATGTCTCCATAGTGTAAATATTAAATTTGTTTAAGCTTGCAATTAATGATAAATGACATTTGCAACTAACATTTGATAAATCTTTCACATTCAAACAGAGAAATCTTTCACTATGCAAATATTATATAACTATGTAAATATTGTATAATTATGTGATAAATCTTTCACATTCAAACAGACAAATTTGTCATTATATATGCAAACATCATAAAATAAGATTAAAAAATAGATAAGTAGGACAAGTTGAGGTATCAAAAAACATCATAAAATAAGATTAATAGTTGTTATCCATGTGAATGGACAAGTCATTACATTCTCCATAATAGATTAGAAATAAGCTGAAATAAGTTTAGAATACAAGTCTTACACAAAATAGATGGGATGTTAGGTGTGCATAACAATCTTCCATCATAAAATAGAACATAAAAGTCAAAATAACAGATTATGAGGAACTACAGTCGAAACCATTTCATCCTGTAGCTTCATCTTAGTTTGGTGTGTTTTGCACTCTTGTTCCTTCCCCCTTTGTACAATTTTTTGATGAACATGGCACAAAGATAAAGGAAAAAACAAAAAAATGTATGGTATGCTGTAACGAACAAAAATAACAAACAACATATGAGGAAAAAACAAAAAAAATCAAACACAAACGTTCAAAATCACCATTAAAGTTGAAGACAAAGAAGGAAAGAATGTTCTTACGACAAAGCTTTTCTTGATAGCGTTTCCTTTCACGGTGTGTAAACATAGAAGAGAGGTTATAAACAAATGGAATATTGGAAATTTTGCAATACAAACGTTCATAGAAAGTTACTGAAATGAAGAGTGTTGGAAGGTTGTGAAAAGAGAGAGAGAGAGAGAGAGAGAGAGAGAGAGAGAGAGAGAGAGAGAAACCTTTTTGGAGAGAGTGAGGAATGAAAAGGAAAATGAAATGGAGAAGGTGTTATTATTTACATCAATGGATATGTAATATATGATTATTACAGTTCATTTCATATTACCGGGTAATATTATGTACTCCCTAAAATTAAAATAATTGTGACACTTGAAGTATTTGAGAGCTTTGATTGGTCAATAGAGTGTGATATATTGAATTACCAAAAAAGATATAGCTTAGTGCAAATTTAATTTCAAATAAAGGGTAAGAATGGAAGAGCATGCATCTTCCATTCTTAATTAAATAATAAACTACTATATTTAGGTTACTCATTTCTCCTTCTTTTCCTTTTTAAAGCAAAACTTAACAATTTGTCAAAATTAATATCACCAAAAAACTTTGTTTCTCTGAAAAATAAACCAAAATAATTTAATATTCATGTGCACCTCATAACCTTATTGAATTGAATTGAAGTAGTTATTTATTTCATATTTTTAATATCATTTAAAAAATAGTTAATTTTTAATGAAAAAAATATGCACGGACAATGTAAAATAATAAATGAGAGATATGCACCTAATTAAACTGATATAATAAATACAAGAATTTTGATTAATTATAAGTGTAATATTGGTTTACACCGTCTATGCACTATTTTTAAATTAAATTTTATTTATTTTAAACTTGATTCAAAAACTATAATTGTATTTTTTAAAATTGATTTATAACTAGTTTTTATTTATAAATTGATTTTACATTTATGAATTGATTTCAAATCCCTCTCATTACCTTTGGCTTAAAATTTAAATCGGATTTAACTTAAAATATAAAAGTAGTTTATAAGATGAAAGTTTATGAGATAAAGATTATCTTCACTAATAAATAAATATATAAAAGCACATATTGTAATCACATTTCTTGTCCACTTTAGGAGTTAGAAGAAGAATTTTTGGATCGTATTTCTTTTTGGTTGTTTAAAAGTGAAGTTTTGGTTGGAGTGGTGGTTGGGGGAAGTTATGGAGTTATTATCCGTTTTAGTTTCTTCTTTTTTTAATTTTTTATTCCATTTCATATTTTTCTATTTTTCTTAGATACCACACAAAATTCCAAAATACTTTTAAAATCGGAAATATATTTCTAGTACACACTATTTTTAAAATTGTTTAAAAAAAATAATTGAAAACACACTTCCAATACAAATCGGAAATACATTTTTGATTTCTAATAAAATGATTTTGTTGCCAAAACAACACAAAAATGGCTCAAACCTCTTGGTGAACATGTTTTCTTTTGTTGAAAATCGGAAGTGCATTTTCGATTTATATCGTAAGTGCATTTCCAGTTCCATTTCTTACTTTTTCAAGGGTGTATCTCAAAAGAATAAATTATATGTGTGTATATGGTGCGAACTGGAAGTATATTTCTGAATTTTTGGAGGTATTTTTAAAATTGCATATGATGTTTTTCACCCCTATAGGGTGGAATAAGAAATTCTCTTAATTTATTTTTTATTTTGGTCTTTTGGTGTGTGGGGATTGATAGAAATAAAATAATTTTTGATACTGAAGGTTGGAATGATGTCGCCTCTTTTCTTTTCTCGGTTGAGATTGATTATCTATTTTGTCCAAAGATAGTGATAATTTTGGCCGTGGCATTTGGTTCGACAATTCTTTGATGTATGTTGGTTTGTAGTTTTTAGTTCTTTTGTTGATTTTGAAACCTTATTTGATTAGCTATCCTTTTGTATTGACTATTGATTTTACACCGTGCTTTTAAATACAAGTGTTTATCGAAAAAAAATCATATTCTATTATATGTAAATTCTTTAACACATTGAATTGAATTTAAAATAATGAATTATAGCAAAATCTAATAGTCGACGATTCAACAAATTTGACATAAACTATAATATCGCATGACTCAATCTTCTAACACAAGTTTATAACACAAGTTTATGAGATAAAATTGAAAAGAAAGAAAATGTGGGAGAAGAGAAAATTAGATGAAAAATATATGGTCAGTTTGTTTTGACTTTTTTTAAATGATTTTTATAAAAAAATTTAAAAATCAAAATTTTAAAAAATCACTTAATTATGAAGCTATTTCAAATAGTTTTTATAAAAATTATTTTTAAAATACAATTTTTTTTTTTAAAATTGTAATTTTGACTTTGTTATGATCTTCAATAATGTATGTTTATGTCATAGAATGTCAAAATTAGTCTCACAATTTAGGAAAAAACAAATATAAAAAAACTTCTAATATTTTAAAAAACGGTTTCATAAAATCTATTTTTAAAAAACGGTTTCTAATTATTTGTAACACATATTTTGAATTAATAGATCTTTGACCCTTAAGTGTAAATAAATATTTGTAAAATTCATATGAACTCGGGGAAAAATGTCTTTCAAATCCACATTCAAACGGACAAGCTTCTTTTGAATTGCAATGCAGTTTGGCACATGGTGGCCTGGTGGGTAGTGATTTTGGAGGTTGAAGTGAAACATAAATTTTGACGGATGGTTGGCTGGTACAAGAACATGGAAGTGTGGAAGACAGAGACGGTGCATTCAACTAAAATCCCACGCTAATGAGACACTCATGATTATCCCAAAAATATCACTACATGTCTATTTGTGTTTCCTATAAAACTTATAAAATTTTAAGTTTAATTTTACCTAAACTTTGTTCAATTTTAGTAACATTTTTTTGTAAAGATTATATCCATGAAGGCATGAACTGAAAGATTATAATTTTATCAATACTATAAATATATTTAATTTTATAAGTAATTGTCGTGAATAGCTAGCTGTATTTGAAGTTATTAGTAAAAATTAATAGTTGTATTCAACTCATTTACTATAATCGTTTAGAAAAATCTATTAAAAATGATTAGTGTTTGTATTTAATTAAGAATTTGAAATAGTGATATTTTTATATGGTATGATGAGCTCTTTATTTCAAGGTTTTGAGATTGATTACCTATTAAAATAGATAAGGGTTCGTGGGGGGTTTATGTCATGGAATTCACCTAAGATGCTCAACCTAAATAAGGGCTGGAAGAAACATTAAGGAAGTTCACATTGAAAGGAACAAACATCCCAATTAAAACATGAAGATAGTTTGATACGGAGCAAAAGTGAATTTTGATGTTTTATGGGTTATAAATTTATTATTATAAATATTGGATTTCTTAACCCATCTTATAAGTAGAATTAAACCTTATTTTTGAAAATGTTTTAGAAAATCGATATATTTTTGGTGTGTATACTTTCGAAATATTTGAGGAAAACCGAGATATAACCGGTTTCATACCGGAGGTATACAACTGGTTCTGGACATAACGATTAGCAGAAAAATAGAACTAAAACAATAATCAATTTAACAAACTATTAATTTTATAAATCGAATAATAGAACTAAAATGTTATTCAAAATGCATTTCATAATAATGGTATTCAAAATACAAAGTCGATATAATACAAAATAAAAAAACTAAAGTCAAAATACAATCAAACTAAACTACTACGTATGGTGACGATGAGCCGTCCTGTCACCCTCGAGGTGTCCCTCCATCTGTCTCACCATAGGCAGGGCACCACAAGCCTCCATGTGATGGCCTCCAAACGCCTCGACATCGGATCCATCGGAAACAACCTCATCAATGTCATCCCTAGCAGCTCCATGAGCGTCTGACACCTGGCCCGTGCTTGGACATGATCCCTCCTCGCTTGCTCCTCCTCCAAGATCTCTTGATGAATCGACCTATTGTGTTCCTGGAGCATCCTCTATCATGTATGGATGGGACACCTTGAAGAACCCACGACATGTAACCATCTGCGTAACTCGATCGTACGAGCCATGGTACTCACGACCTCCCGCCAGTGCGAGATGATTCTCAAAATTATCAAAATATCATTCATCTCCCTCCTCTTCATTTTGGAGGCATATATACAATAGGATGCCGAGGAATAGTGCAGTATATCCGAACTAGCATCATTCATTCGGGCATATAAGCGTGGTCTTTGGTACTGTGAGCCAACCAACCTTAAATAGAAACCTCATCAAATGGTATCGTCGAGGTGGTGGTGTAGCCTTTAGTGGATGTCTAATGCACTATATGGTCCTGGTAAACTGATACAATGTGCTTTGGTTCCTTCTAAGAGGCTCGTATGTCTTGAGCTACGACATATCCTTAATATAACCCTCGTAGTGCCCATCCGATGCGGGGAAATGTTGTATGATCCGTCCTAAAATATCAAAATTAAACGTTAGTTTCAAAATCAAAATAATAAAAATGAAGCTAAGAGAAATAATTTATACCATCACTAGAGACATGTTGTTTGGTGATCTGTCTAATCCTCCTTAGTCCCCTCATCCAGTTGGTATACAAGTAAACCAGCGAGCCTTCCCGATTCCACACCGACACACTCAAACTCGGTAAGAACCTAAGGTAAATGATGTCAATGTAGGTGCTTTGGTGTCCTGAATCTGAGTGCCAATAAGATACAAGAGGTGTCATGGCATACCCACAGCGAAGATAACACACTCGGGATCACGTTAGTAGTTATGTAAGCGCAAGCTCATCGGTAAAACATCCTTTAACCAAAACTATATCTTATGGCACCACATTGTCTTATCAACCTCAGTCGATTACCTTCTCCACGATAACTCGCTATCTACCGGTAGTAATGGCCTCGTCTTTCTCTAACCCGGTGATCCGAAACCATACCGATCGGTAGGTGAAAGCGGAACCGTGTCGTGGTGTCGTCATCTCGCCATATGGTAGATGAAATAAATACCATGCCACCTCTCTACAAAAGTGTTGATCATCCCCGATTGACCATGCCTATCCATAGAGGATCAAATCCCTCAACCCCTATAGTCACATGAAAGATCATCAAACCATGGCTCGGGAGGGGAACAAGCACATTGATCTTCCTCCCACATGACATGAGCTTCAATGTATCGCGATCCTATAAGAAAAAAATTCACGGTTAAAATTCATAATAATATTCATAACATAATTAATAATTGTAATATAAATGTAAATTTCATACCTCTCCATCCCATATGTCTATCCACATGGAATTTGAGGTAAGCAACCTGAGATAAGTCAAAAGGTCCCATGAAAGACACGAGAGAGACGTGGTCTTTTGTCGGTGCGCAAGTTTCTCTGGTGCCACCCGATACCTCGGGGTGGCATAGGAACCTAGTCTTGGGGGTGTAACATCAAGTCTTTACCCTCCCAGGATGGCCCCACATTTGAGGCATGTGAGGATCGACTAAAATCTGCGGTGGTGAGGGATGGTGAGGATGTGCGTCTTGTGGAAGAGACGGCGTGATGGATGGTGAAACCTAAATGCCTCACGTGAGGAAGATGTAGAAAGGTGAAGGCTTGAAAAAACACTTAGAAGGGGGGTGAATAAGTTTTTCTCTTTTAGAAGGGGGGTAAATTTGTTGTTATTTAGTGGTGTATGAATATTCATCTAAGAATACATTATCATCTATATATATTATACGTATATTGATTCAACAAATTATTTATAAAAAATCGAACTAAGCACGAACTAAACCGCATTGGTTTGGTTTGAATTTTTTCTAAAGTCAACCAATAAACCAAATTGCATACCTTTTTACCAGTTCGAATGATTTTCACGTTAAAATCGTCCAAACATATCATAAACACCTTTAGAAGCGTGACTGACCAACCCCAATCGTCCAAAAACAGCGATTGATGCGTCAAAAGCAGGTTTACCAATATTGTTCTAATGATATAAACTACATAAAACTACACATTTGAAACCATATTTTTAAGGTATGGTCTTATGTAGTTTATAACATTAAACTACAGAAATGAAATATACTAGTTCCTCACACTTTTGAGTGTTCTAGTCCCTTTACTAACGTAAGCATTTTCAATGTTGCAACTTATTTTTAAAACACCGTGATTAAGTCAAAACACATCATCTTGGCTTATTTCATTCAATGCTCTCCAATGATACAAATTTAAAGAACTCATATTGATCTTACAATTTTATTTTATTTATTAATATTTTATTTTTAGTTTAATTTTTTTTAATTAAAAAAATTTAAATATTAAATATAAATTTAAGTTATCATACTTTAAAACAAAAATTATTATTTAAACAATATAACAAAAATAAAAATAAAATAAATAAAACCTATCGCTAACTGATTATTGTGTTTATTATTTTTAATCAAAACTATCGTTGCATTACAATGCAACCGTCTATAGGTGTTCAACTCCAATATGGCATTCTATTGTTAAAACAACGTTGTTTTAAAGTCCATGCTGGCAAACCAAGGCAAAAGAAACCTCTATGGAGCTGCTCTAAGAAGTTTTTTCAATATTGTTAGAATTTTGTGCAAACCTAAACTTGAACTATAGACAAGCTTCTAATTTAATCAGGTAAACCACCTTGTGATTTTACAATGCAGAAAAAGAAAAATCTTTTCTTTTTTAACTCTTTTGTTTTCAATAATTATGAACAACAAGATATTTACAAGTATTTGGTTTGGATATAAGAAAATTTGAAGCAATATGATTATAGAATAAATTCTATCTCTAAAATTTCTTATCTTTTAATCAATATGTTATATCACAATATATTTTAAATAACGAGAACCTTTATTTTATTTGTGAAAATAATGAACAAGTTCTTGATGCTTGAAAATTATTTCTGATGCATTGAAAGAGGTTAATTCCAACAATGAAATTTTTTTAATTTATATGCACCTCACACATTTTCATTTAATTAAAAACTTTTGAAAAAATAAGGATAATGTATGTATTTGAATGAATAGTCACAAGGAATAGGTCCCATGAAGATATGCTTCCTTCACACTCAGTTTGTTTTTGAAATTTCAAATTGACAATCGATTGAAAGAGGCAAGAAAATCATTGCACTAATACGCACGTTGAAAAGAAATTTGAAATATAAAACTATCACAATTGATTGTAGACAGTATACAATTGATTGTAGTTTTCAAAAATACAATATGTCAAATCAATAGATTGAAGCGTTGAAATTTTGTCATACACAAGATTCAAACCTATGACCATTGAGTACTTAAAACATGTCTGGCAACCATTAGAATATATTTATCATTGGTTGAAAGTATGCATAAGTTATATATAATGGCAAAGAATATTTTTGAGATAAAAAAGTAAAACATACAAAGTAATGAAATTTGTATGAAAATGTCACGGATTGCTTTTATATTTTTGAGCACTTAAAATATGATTATGAGATAACATATTTTATCATATTTTCTTAATCATCCATAGCTTAATCATTTGAGAAGTTTGTGTTGGGAGGAAATCACAAAGCAACCGAATAATTCAACAAGATAACTTCTCCCAAATATAAAATGTAATTTAAAGATAATTAACACAAACCAATTTTATTGTGAAAAAAGTTGTTAACTAGGAGTAAAAAACCGGGACCCGTAGGCCAGCCAATCCTCCACTATGATCAACAATGAGTACAACAAGATTCTAACAAAGTTAGAGGCATACATAAACATCATCAAGATTTATAATCTATCTTGGAATACAACAATAATCAAGAGAAAAACAATCCAATACACCAAAAATTATGACCTCAAAGATGGACTCGGCGAACCACTTACAAAACTCGATTGCAATGAAAATTGGTGAGAATGTGCTCCATGAGTTATGAGCATTGTGTCAAATTTTAGGACGATCCGTGTGGATTTGCTGAAAGCTCCGATTTATTGGGACTATGCGAATTAGGGTTGAGGATTTCACTCTTCTCTCTTCTTTCACTTGTTATTTTTCATACTAAAACCCTATTCCTCTTTTTGGATAATGACAAAGGCATACACACATGGGTTACTAACCCATCATTTGGGCCCACTCTAAATAGGAGATAATGCCAGTTTTCTTCATTATCACTTGATCATGTTTTCACCATCTTGATTGCATTCATCAAAATATCTTCAATGTAGGCTTGAATTTACAATTAATTATTTACCTTACATTATATTGTTTACACAAAATATTTAGTAAAAATATGTAAAACAATTTGAATTCGATTCATCGCCATCACATTGTTGTGAGTATCGGATGTTAGATGCTCGTTTCATTGAAATGTCATGAAAGAGAAAATATTGAGTGTAATATATTCCAGATGTCTTTTGCATTTATTGAAGGGTGAGAAAAACACAAGAAATGAGGTTTTTGAATTGGTTTTTTTATAACAAACTTTGTTTATTAGAAATTATTTTGCAAACTAACTAGAAAGAATAAGACTAAGGAAAAAAATAAAATGACTCTTTGGGTTTATACAAGTTCACCTTCAACAAGGCTACTCTTATCCATCAGCCAATGTGATTTTGCCTTCAACGAGGACTTAATACACTAATCTCAATATATTACAAATGTACGTGCTACTCAGAAGTGACTCACAACAACCGTCTAAGAGTCTAAACAAACACCTTAGCCCTCTGAAGTCTACAGGCTAACAACCTAGTCACTTGAGTCAATAGTCAATTCTAGACAGAATTACAATCAACCGTCTTTACAATTTTTGCTTCAAAAAAGCAGATTAACTCAATAATGAAAAGCAAAATATCTAATACAAATAATGAGCAACAACTCTTTTTATTGATAACTCTAGGAAAAACACAAATAATAAGCAATAACTCTTTGTGTTTAATCCCTAATATCTTAACACAATAATGAGAAACAACTCTTGTATTCTTAATATTTCTCTAGAAGAATATTATTAAATGAATATTTGAATAAATGATTCTTCTTTATATAGACTTTGGAAAATAAACAGTTGGTAGTATAGAAATGTCGTTTACATTTGCCTGCTACAGTAATGATGGTATTTCCTCGTGGGGGACAAAGTAGTACAATATGTAAGCATGTAGTGGAATTTGAAGCGTATTTTCTGTACTATATTCTTCATGGATAAGTTTTTTAGAACCTTATCTTCAGATGTTTTACTTCTAACTTGAAGTAGTGAGCTTGGAAGAAATCTCTTTCTGATTTCTGTCCTTTTTCTCTTTGCTGGATTAATTCTAATATGATGAATGAAGATGATGCAGAATATGCTTCATTGTTGTAGAGTCAGAGTCTTTCAGATAGTTGGATATTGTCTTCATATATATAAGCAATAACTTACCTGATGAACAATGTCTTGTTTATGTGCAAAAGCTTTTTTGGTCTATACATCTTGATCAGATCTTTGATTTCTGATAACTGCTTTTCTATACTGCATGTCTGATGTCTGATTTCTGAAGCAAAAGTTTATGTCATTACTTATGAATTTCGGATTCATACTTTTTGATTTGATCCTTGATTATTGACTTCTGATCTTGAGTTATGATGCTGAGTTGGAAGCAAAAACTAGTGTCAGCTACATCTGATTTTGATATTTTGGTTTTTGATAAGAATATTTCTCTTTGGAAGCGCATGTGATTTTTAATCTAAGAGTGACGCTTTTCAAAGAACACATTTTATTCCCTTTCCGACAAACATTCAACATTTCTTAGAACTACCGATGTTTCTTTAGAAATGGTCACAATAGTTCTTCTGATGAGTGAAATGGTGTTTATGATGATATGTTTAAAAATACTATAATCTGATTATGATCTTGATTTTGATACTGGGATGATCTTTGAATTTTAATTTCTTGGCTCTTTTATTTCTGATCTAGAATCACAAGTTCTTCTTAGAATTGAAGCAACTAGAGAAATCATTGGAACCATGAAGTCACCATCGAACATTTTTATCCCACGGAGGGAAAGGTGAACATCGAATAAACCTGAAAGGGGGGTGAAATCACGGTCTTACGACCAAGAGATCGGGTAAGAGAGTCGATTACGCGAGGGGAAGGTGCTAGCACCCCACACGTTCGTAGTACTCTATGAGATCCACTTTTGTTGTCTAATCTAAAGGGTGGGTTTATATGTATAAAAGTTAAAACTAAGGGAGAATGCATGAATTTATAGTGTATTTACAAAGAAAAAGGTTTTTTAGTCGTGCTTGTGCGGTTACGAACCTTTGTGCTTACGTACCAATTGTCATGCAATGGGGATCAACACACTACGTAGTTCTCCTAAAATTTTTGGTGAGTTGCAATTTTTTTTATGGATAATGCCATTTAACATCCTTGCGATTAGGATTGCAACTCTTGGTTGGCATTGCATCTTATCAAAGACTCATGCTCGGCCACCGCACACTTACTACTCGGGTTTGAAACAAAATATGCTTATCAAAAGGTTGTAAAAGAAAAGTCCAAAGACAAAATGGTTTGCATTGGTTGATTGTTTTACCTTGAAAAAGATTTAAGTTTTACTAAGGTGTTTTATGAACTTGCCAAAAGAGTTTTAGTCTTGATTATGAAAAGGGGAAGAGAAAGGTCTAAGAGACTAGCCTAGTCCTATCCCTAATGTTATCATACAAAGTTGGCCCTAAGATCGGGATAAGGAGGAAGAACCTACCTAATATTCGCATGTATGGATAACAATCCTAAGGTCTATTTAGTTTAATCTTAATCAATAATGAAAAAAGATCCTATGGGGCATGTGATCACACAATAGTAAGAAAATCATACAATATCAAGCAAAAAGCAGGAGTATCCACTCACTCAAGTAGCACACACCTAACCGAGGTATCCGTCACCAAGGTAGGAAGGGAGAGGGATAAACACCTAACCACCATATCTTATCATCGGGTGGGATAATGGGAGTGGGACACCTAACCATGATATCGAGTCATTGAGGTAGGATAAATTGGGGCAACCAAGATATCGATTAAATCGAGGTAAGCAAAAATGGGGATAATATATCATATAGTTCTAAATCGTGATATCATGTCACCAGAGCAAGAAAGAAAGGGGTATCAACCCTTAACCAAGATATTGGGTCATCTAGGCAAAAGAAGAACAAAAGTGAATCGTCATAAGTGACTAAACACCTAACTAAGATATCATGTCATCAAGGTAAGCGATAGAAGACAATAATGAGACCACTTAGCATCAACGTTGACCAATGCGAGCTATTGAAAAAGCATGGAGAATTGGTTGCATATCCATGTATCCACTTGAAGACTAGATACAAAAGACACGATTCATTAGCATCGATATATGACGTGAGGTAAGAATAACCCGGGGACTAACAATTGTGGGGGTTGATTGCAGACTCTTTCCCACTTGCCTTATTTGAGGACTTATCAATGGGGAATGGGAATTGGGTGCATTCTCTGAGGTATTTAGCAAAAATGTAATCACACAACAATATTAGTAAAACACATAGGACTTTCACCTTCTGGTCTTTAAAACAACAATGCCGCCTAACGCAAGGACTCCCAAAACATGCATCTATAGTCCTACTTCTCATGGCAAGAAAATGGTAAATCATGCATCTTTATTCCTACTTATCATATCGAGCGGTAAAGAATGCAAGATAAAATAGGCACGAGAAAATACCAAGCGAATATCAATCCATATATGCTAAGTAGTAGCGAAACACGATAACCGAGGCATCGACATCAACAACAAAATAATCACAAATCGGCTCACGTAATATGCATCAAAGAACCAATATGAAAATAAATCACTGGCGGAATATGAGTCAAACATCTTAATATCAATCATTACACTGCATAAGATAGCGATCCATACATGCGAATACAAAATATAACGATATATAACACGTGCCTCGTGCGAATACCAAACAATACACATGCACAACATAACGATCTAGACAAGCGATAACACAATACAACAATATGTATAATTCGGAATGTGTATCATACACATCTGAATACCAAACAATACACCCACATAAGATAACGATCTAGACAAGCGATAACACAATACAACAATATGTATAATTTGGAATGTATATCGTACACATCATAATATTAAGCGAGTACAAGCGCAGGTGACGATCCGGACAAGTGATAAGAAAATACAATGGTATATATAACGAGTGTATCATCCACATCTGACCAAAGCAGTACACTGCAAGATAATGATCCAGATTAGTGATAACACAATACAATAATATATGTAATTCGGAATATGTATCGTACACATCCGAATATCAAATAGTACATCTGCACAAGATAATGATCCAGACAAGTGATAAGAAAATACAATGGTATATATAACACAAAATATGTATCGTACACATCCGAATATCAAATAGTACACCTACACAAGATAACAATCCAGACAAGCGATAACAAAATATATCATCTCATGGAATGAGAACAAAAGCCAAGCGTATCGAGACCAAGCTCAAACCACAAATAAATGGCATAAATTTCTTTTCAATCGAAAATCGCGATAATTATACGATTGGAAGCCACCTCAAAGTACCTTACCAACCAACAAACACATTAGAAATAACAAGGAAGCATAACCAAAGTCTTTTGTTTGCATCACTACCTAAATTAAGGATGAATGATGAAGAAATGGAATCTAAACATGCATTAGAACCTTGATATTAAACTAGGAAACATTGTCGTATGTGAAATAGCTAAAAACTTGGTACAAAAGCAACTAAACATGATATTGATGCTAAACAAACATGCTAACAAGCTTAAGTATAACAAGTATGAATTAAATCCATATGTATGTGTTTACCAACAAGGGGCAGCCATGATGTAACATGCAAAATCTCAATAAAAGTTGAATTAAAATGAGCCAAAATTAGTACCGGATAAACCAATTGATTAATTAAACTCAACAAAATATTATTCAAAATTAAACTCAAATTCACATGCGAAAATGGTATTTCGGACAACCATATATCATCTTATGAAATGCAAAAAGTTAATTTAAAATCAACCGTAATTGATACTAGTATCAACGAATACTAAACAATGATTAATTATATATCACATAAATTAAATCAACATTTATCCGGCACTACCATGTAAAAAAAGAAATAAGCTAGAGAATGGTATTGGAACCACCAAAATCATCAACAATCAATGCTATATACAATTAATTACATATAATCAAAATGAAACAAATAAATCAATAATGCAATACATGAAAAATTAATTAATAATATAGCATTTGAATCATTGCAGATAATGTATATCATCAAATGACATCATGTTATGGAAATTCATGAAACATGGAAATTTGGAAAAATCAACCGAAAATGCTACCGGTAGCACTCAAACTCAAAACAAAGTGCATATACATCGAGCAACATGGAAACACAATTTGAAGCACACATATGAACTCGAGCAACACTATTTATGAGTCGATGGATGTTTAAAATTCAGTTTTCAAAATGAGTGTCGACTCATGAATTATGGCCTAAAAGCTTCAAATAATTATCAAGAATTAAATTCATTAGTACCACACTTTTTAACCACAAAGGTAAAATTCAAGTGTTAACACAATTCTTGAATCAAAAATTTTAATGTCGAAATTTTTAATTACAATTCAATTCAACTCAAAATTGTGTTAACTCATGAATTAAACATTATCCCTCACAAAATTCAATCGAAACAACATTCAACAATTAACTCTCAAGAAAACATGATTAAAGTGTAATTCGTGAGTAGAATTCAATGAAAACACACAATCAACAATAATTCAAAAGATATATCCTATTCCACATTGATCCATCATCAACAATTCAAGAATACTCAATTCGATTCAAGAAAGTTAAATTAAGCAATTATCACAAAATCACTTACGCAAAAACACTTAATCAATTAAATCACAAAATCAATTAAAAATTAAAGGAATTGGAAGTTCTTGAAATCTAAAGCTTGATCGGAGGAATCAATGGTGCGGTGACGGAGGCGTGGTCACGCTATCACAATGAGAGAGGAGGGCGCGTGGTTAGTCTTGAACATAGGAAGGTGGCGGTTGGATATTCTAGTGGAGCTCGGCCGATGGTGGTGGTCGATCACCAGTTAATGGCTAGGTATACTTGGGTGGTGGTGGGGAGAAAGAGAAGGAGATTCTTGAATGTTTATTTTGATTTGGTTTTATGTTGTTGATTCGATTAGAGTAGTTTGGACTCGAATAATTAATTGAAGTTGTTTTGTTGAAAATTGAAATATTTCATAATTTCTATAAAGTTTTGATTCTAACTATGTTACATTTATTCTAATCATATGTTATGTATCTAAGCGAATGAGTGTATGGTTTTGAAGCATGTGACATCTTGATTTATGTTGTTTGAAATTTAAATTTACTCTAATTTTTGTATAATTCTATAACGGGAAGTCGTGGTGTTGCAAACATGATAAACAACATTGTCTTGAAAACACATAATAGAAAATAACATAAAAACATATAGCAACATAACTTAAAAAGCCTTTAGCCTTCTTGTTCATCCATGTCCTCTCCAACATCCTCTCTTTGGTCATGGCGAAAGTTTCTAAGTTCATTTAGGATAGATATGGAAAGGTTGTCCATCCGAGTGTTTAGCGGTATTCCATGGAACACATTCAATGGTAGGAAATTCTTTTGTGTAGCCATCTTCGGAATAGGATATTGAGGAGGCTTGAGCGAACCAAATTAGGATTTGGATTTGGATTAGCTTGCTCAATATGCTTAGATACCATCATTGTCTAGAAAAATTCCCATATTCTTGTTAGCCGCTTTAACACTTACTTCCAATTTTTATATCTCTAACTTTGGTTCCTTTTAAGTCAACCTCACAATATTCCAAGATTCTAGTAATAGGTAGAGCATAAGGAAGACCTCCTTTGAGTTTCCGTTGGTGAGCAAGTGTAGACAAACAAAAAGCCCAATTTACTTGAATGCAATTCTTGAAAGCATATAAAAGTTGTAAGTCTAAATCATTAATTTGAGAGTGATTTGAGTGCTTAGGCACTAAAATATATGCAATCAAATAATGTAGCATGTGATCACTAACGGTTAAAGTTGATGAGTACCGATGAATACAGATTGAGTGAGCTTTGTTAACAACCTCCGCTTCAGGAATACGGCTTAAACTATAATAATATGCCTAAGTTTCAAAATGTTTGAAAGGTTTTCCACACAAATATAGTTTTGCTTAAGGCGTACCGGAGGTATATCTAAAATAGTTCGACATCCTCTAAAGTAAGACATTTCTTGTTTCTTAGCTAGAGATGATATAGTAAAATCCTTTGAAACCTTAAGATCAATAGAACTCCTTAACTAAATCCGGGCAGATAACACCAAAATCCTCTATAAAATTTCCTATGCTTTGAGATACTATCAAAGGATGAAAGTTAAAGCTTGAGGATGGAAAAGAGCAAGATTACCATATTTTGCAGGAATGAGAGGTCTTGTGTTGTGGCGAAGAGCGACCTCATTGACTTCACAAAATGATGGAATCTCGATGTCAGTCATAGTTTTGATGAGAGCTTTTAACAACTTTTCTTTTACCTTGATTTCCTTGAAGGTGCCATGGAAGGGTTATGAGAAGATGAAGTTAGGGTTTGGAGAAGGTATTTTCGAAATTGGGAAAGGTGAGGAAAAATTGTTTTTTTAAAGAGCTTATTTTGTTTTGTGAGGAGATGAGTGATATAGTAAATGATTTAGGAGGATTTTTAATGAAAGTTTTATGGGTAAATGGTGAAAATTAAGTGGGTAGTAATGAGGTAGAGATAGTAGATGGAAGAGTAGGTGAAGAAGAAGAAGAGGTTTTGACCATAGAAAATAAAAGCAAGTAAAAGCAACAAAGTAAATCCAATTAAAGTTATGTTTTTAAAAAATAAAGTTTTTTTGAAACAACAACGAGGTAATCGGTTGCATTGGCGGTGTTGGTTACATCGACAACGAGGCCAAAAACGTTTATGGAAAACAAAATTTCAGTGAAGTAACCGGTTACTTCACTCGGATAACCGGTTACTTGAGGAAAAATTTTGATTTTTTTTTTAAAATAGTAACACATAATCACAACATTTAATGAAGTAATGCTTATAGAAACACATATATCATTAACGAGGACATGTTTATGCGGTGTAAACATATATTAATAATACATGTTTAAAAAAATAAAAATAGATGAGATATTATGAAACAATTAAATACATGTACCGATTTTAGATGTCCTTTTCATCCAATATTCTTAATTCTTGACGGGTTTCATTTTATACCCCAATTTTTGACCTAAGATACCATTTCATGTTATTCACGCATCATTACATCACTAATAATTTGAGCAGGATAGATCGTGTGTGCTCTGAAGCCAAATTAGGAGTTTTATCAAATTTTCATCTATTCAAGATGTTATCAATTAGGGTTTGAGTTTGAACTCACCTCAAATGATATATCTTTATCAATCATCAACATTTGATCTTCAAATTCCAATCACTTTCTCAAGATCTACCTTGAATCGACCAATTAGGGTTTGATGAGGATGGTGTATCATTGACTTTTGCTCAATGAATGACCTAATTGCTTGAAATTGATCTTAAAATAATTAATGCAACATCTTGATTAATTTCTTGGTTCAAAACATTCCAAATATCATGATTA
>CM038795.1:612708-668320 GCA_021764765.1 Vicia sativa
GCCATATTAGGCACTTAGTTGCCCTTTTGGTAGCTAACTAAAAACTCCAATAAACTCCTCCCACTTCTAGGGTAGCATCCTAATAATCGGGTTATCTTGACGCCGCTGATGCCGCTCGAGCCCTTTGTTTCTCTCAAGTCTCAGCAATTTATGGTTGCGATACGTCATCGGGACATAGCATCATTTTAGCATTTCCTCGTGGCACAAGATGAGATAATTTGAGGTCGGTATCCGCAGATAGCCATCCTCCATTTTATATTTTTCCTTTTCTAGGTATCTTTCCATCTCCTCCATCTCGTAACGAGGTCTCTCCATATCCACCATGTTGACATCTACATCTTCCCCTTTTTCGCTATCATCTCCCCATCCTCGATGGTTTGACATCTTCTTCGATTCTGATCTTGAACCTCCGCGTAGTATTTCACTGTAGTCGAATTTTCCACTAGGTTCCCTAAAGTATCCTGTGTACTTTTGAGGAATGTTAACATCTCCATCTTCCTCTTTTGTCATCATCTTCCCACCATGTAGCTTTGATCTCTTCGATTGGGATTTTCGAACTCTCCGAGCAGTATTTCACTGTGTAATGAATCCTGCCACCTGGTTCCCTAAGGTATCCCATATTTCTTTTGAGGGAGAACTGATGTTGTGATTCGACTTTCTCCAATGTCGCCCTCGTGCCTTCGCAGTCAGTGTCAATTCTTGCTTTGCTTCCCGGCCTCTTCAGAGTCTCGGATCTCCTTCAAATAGCTGGTGCCGTTGACCGGTCTAGTTGCTTATGAACGCTTCCCTGATTTTTGTTGACTGGTTCTGCATACGCTTTTGTTCTTGTGTTTCTTTCTACGAGTGACCTTGATCTACTTCCACCATATTGATCCACGGGCGGCTGAGTAGTTGGTGTCTCTAACATCTAGAGGGTTCATCTACTTTCATTTTTGGTTTGTTATTCTCAATCTTCCATCTTTAATTGTATGGAATCAAATTCTAAAAGAAAAAAAATACGTGAGGTTTTGTGTTTAGGAAACTATGATATTTACAAATTTTTTCTTTTGATCGGTGCGAGGAGGTATTTTGACATTTGATGGCAAATTAGTTGGGCATCTTTTACAAGCAAATGAAAATCTTGTCCCACTTTTGCGCAAAAGTATACTCTTCTGGAATTTATCACTTTTTTTTCAACGGCTTTTTCTTTGTGGGAACTAATAGTTTACAAGAGGTGGGACCTGCTTAATTCATGTAGATCAATTTCGACTCTTCGATTTGTGGATAGTTTTTATTGCTTACATAGAAAATTTTTTCTTATTATGGAAAGTTTCGGTTTTTTTGCCTTTAGTTCGATGTCGAATTATTCGCTAACCGGCCATGCGTTTCTTTCGGCGCGGTGGTCTAGTTTTTTCGGCGAAGAAGTTCAAGTGTTATTTCGACTAACTCATGTTTTGAACCATCTGTAAATCATCTCGATTTTCAAGAGTTCGAATGGTTTGTGGTGTAGAAATTTTAACACCGGTTAGCTCCTTTAGACTTATTTAGATTGTTTAGAATTGTTCATGAATAATCTTTAAGAGGGTCCAAGTATTGCAGACGGTAGGCAATGTGGTGAACCATGTGAAAGCGTTTTGTGAGGGAACTTGGGAAATATTTTCCCTTTCATTTTTGTTATGTTTGCGGCGGAGATACTATATGTTCGACTGCGATTCATTGGTATTCCATCAAACTTTGTAAACTTAGGGATCTTATATTTGGTAAATTTATATAATAATATGGAGAGGCATATTTGCTTTCCGATTGTAGAGATTTTGGGCTATAATTTTGTCATCATGGTGGTTAAATTATTTTTCAAAAATATTGTCGCTAGAATTCTATGGACAATCAATCAAGATCTTGGTTTCACCCACCATGACAATCCTTTAGGTTGTTTTCTAAACGGGACTTTTAGTTTTTTTGGCTTTGGTTCCATATACCTTTTTGTGGTTTTTAATCGATGGGGCATCTAATTTTGGTTTCGCTATTGGTTCTATAAATTTCTTTGTGGTTCCTCTCGATCACCGGGTACATCTAACTTTGTGCCTTGCCCCAAATTATTTCTCTCGACTGGCCTTAGGGTGGGTAATAACAACTTGTTCTATGATAGGTATGTTCGCCGAACCAATTTCGGTTCCGCTTACTTTTCTCGCGAGTTAAGAAACTTATTCGACTCATGTTATCTCGCTTTCCTGCTTGTCATGGCTATATTTTGTACTACTTGGGCAAAGATTTTCGTAGTTTGCGCCAACACTCCTATCATATTATGTTTACTATCATCCATTAACCGCTTAAATCCAATTGATTGATTTTCCGTGGTTAGGATAGGTGTACTATAACCTACTCGGCCGTTATTTGTCATAAAATTGATTAGCCCCATCTTGACCCTAATCGGTGGTGACGTTGCTGACGTCAAGTTTGCAACCCGCCATAAAGATGTTGGCATCCCATAAGGGGATTGGTCTATTACTATCGTAAATCGGGTGGTCTAGTTGGTGGTGGGTAGCGAAATGGGTTTGTGCTCTCGATGGTGGATAAATCCCTGTGATACCAAAGTGGTTCCTGTGATGTTTAGGGATCGAAGTTGTTAGTTGACATGCTACTTGTTCCGCTCGTGGCCACATTACTAGTAGAAGATGCAATGATCGTGTTTGAGGGATTGCGCTTGACGCTTCCGAAGCGTATGCATTAGTGCATGTTCCATGGGGCGCTTTGTTCCTTGTTGATTGTCCGGATTAGACATCCTATTATTACGTTTTTCTCGGGTGGGTTGGTTGCTATTAGTTATTCTACCACTTAAGGTTCATATAACAACGAATCTTAACACTCGTAAAGAACTTTATAATGATTATGTCTTAACAATCTTTATTTATTTTAAATTTGTAACAACCAATGATCGCCCCATCAAGCGCAATTTGTTTACAAGTGATTTAAAACAACCGCTAGTCCTCCAAACTATCGAATAATCTTTATGACCGTTATTCAATTTCTTCGTAACTTGCGTGATCGACTAGATTGATCCTATGGGGTATTGGTCGCTTGATAAATTTAATAACAAAATTAGTATTCATGGTTAAGACTTGTATTTGTAGTGTTTTATATATGTCCATTGTATTCGATTACAATGTTAAAGAACTTAATGACATGATCAAGTAAAGAAATATAAAACTCACTTGAATGAGTAAAGGTTCGACGGTAAAGAAATGCGTAAATACGTAAATACGAAATGACTTTAAATGTAAAAGACTTTTAATATAAAAGCATGAATATAAAAGCATGAAATGTAAAAGACATGAATGTAAAAGGTTTCAAATGTAAAGGATTTGAAATAGAAGAAAACGTGTTTAAATGCGTAAAATAGTTAAATGGCTTTGAATGTAAAGGTATTTAAAAGACATTGATGCTAAGATAAAGGATAAACTGAAAGATAAAGATGTTTTTATCAATTATAAAGGTTTGGTGCAATCATACGTATATTGTTCGAGCATTCGCTTCCTAGCCATGTGGTATTTTGAATGTTTACCAATTTTTGTACAATAGATACGACACACGTAAATCCTAACACTAAGACTTCTATTTATACTACTTCAACCTAACAATCGACTTATGAGATCTTGCACGCTCGTAATATGCAACAATTCTTCTAGCTTCCACGCCTTCGAACTGCTTTCAGCAATATATTTTAACTTCCAATTATCCCGCCAAGGCTTGAATTTCAAATGCTTTGGCTATCTTCACTTCAACTCACTTCACGTATAACAACCTTATTACCACTTCAAGCTTCTTTACATATATCATCATAATCATTCAAGCTCCAGCTTTAGTATGTCCATTCAAGAGCCATTTCTCCTATTCCGAATCGTGATATCTACTTCTTTCCAACTAACACTAACATCATTTCATTTCGAGCTCAATGATTCCATTTCGAATCATATATATCAAAATCTTCACCAACAAGGTGCTCTCCGATCTTTTGCGCTTTAAAGTTGCAAGAATGTTTTTGGAGGTACCAAATTCAAAGTCATGTTAGAAACACAAATTTTCGATCCGAAGTAGTACATGCTATTGGACGACCGACCAACTTTAGAGTTAAATCATGATTGTGTTATTCGCTAATCACATTAAACTTCCACTTATTGTTGACCATGAGATAACCACGCAATCGTTGACACTCACATTTTCTTGTGTCGGTTTCTCGCTTTCAAATTTTGAATGCGAGCCATATATCTTCCGCCTCCTTTTCGCAAGTCACAATAACAAAGACATTTCTTCTATCGTTGTTATCGGACCTTGCTATCACAAAGAGCAAATCCTAACCTTGTTGCCTCTAAACGAATCCACCGCAACATATCGTCCGTAATTCAAATTCTTGAACATTTTCAAATGTTGATTTAACATCGACCGCTTAATTACGCTGGATTGAACTACTACCGATTTATACAACTTCGATCACATCGGGCTTAGGAATGTTATCGGTGTACTATAGCTATATAATAAAAATTATAAACACACATTTCATAAGTTGAAAACAACTCATATTTACAAAACAGACAAAACCAAAATAAACTTTCGATTTAGTTCAACTAGAAACCGCAAATAAACTTCCACTTTCGATACTAATTCATATCCTTTCAAGATACGATATGTATTTGAGCTATCTTGACATTCACAAACGACACAAATATATTAAATGTCCGTACCATAATTTGTCATGGGATATATCTGATGACCCCTTGTCTCTAATGAACTACTCTAACATAATTAGACACATTAAAAAAATAAACAATAAAAAAGATATCATGCATAATTTAACAAACAAAATAAAAGCAATAACAATTTAAATAAACCTGAATGAAGACAAGATTATTTGAATAACGATGAAGAAAGTGCTCCGAAAATACAACAAGATTTAGAACAAAAGAACTAAAACTTAGAAATAAGAGAAATGTAGCGAGTTGAATTCTCAAGCCAATGATGAGCCTATTTATATAAATAATTCACCATAAATCACTCTAAATTCGTGTAAATACAATTAAATGCCTTTGTTAAATGAGTCAGAACAGTTTGGAGTTTTCAAAATCAGAAAACATTTCAAAACGTTAAAATTCAAAACGGCAACCCAATAAGTATGTGTTGTCCTCAGCTTCTTCATACGGAGGAGGGGTGTTGATGAAAGCACGGCTGTGTTAGTTGACACGGTCCAACCGTGTTGGCCACATGTTTTAATTAGGTGACAATTAAATTTACTAAAACAAAATTCATTCAATCCATCCACTAAAAAATTCATCCAATTCATCCAATTCATCTATCAAATAAAAAATAAGTTAATTAATTGATTCAATCCATCCATTTATATATATGGATTGATCCAATCCTATGATCCAATGGATTATTCTTTAGATCAAATAAATCTATGTTTTTTTAAATTAAAAACAAAAATTTTAAAAAGGAAAAATCAAAAAACAAAAATGTTTTTCTGTAATAATATAATTGAATATTTTTTAAAAAAAAACAAACTGAAATAATTTTTTTAAAAAACTTAAATATTATTTTTTTGAAAAAAAAACAGATTTATTTTAAAAAAATGAAACTTTTCTTTAGAAAACTGAAAAAAAAAATTGGATTTTCTTTTCAAAAACTGAAAAAAAAACTGGAAATTTTTTTTTAAAAAAAAATTTACGAAATAAATTTGGATTTTTTTTTGAAAATCCAAAAAAGAATTTTTTTTTCAAAAACTGAAAGAAAAAAATAATATTTTTTTTTAGAAAAACTGAAAAAAATGTTTTTAAAAAAAAAAACTGGAAATTTTTATAAAAAACTAAAACTAAAATTTATTTCCGATAAAAACAGGAATTTAAAATAAAAAAAAAATTCGAAAAACTGAAAAAAAGATATTTTAAAAAAAACTGGACATTTTTTTTATAAAAAAAGTTTTTTTTTTTTTAAAAACTGAAAAAAAAAAGTTTTTTCCGAAAAAAGAATGAAATTTTTTTAAAAAAACTGAAAAAAAAATTTCAAAAAAGAACTGAAAATTTAAAAAAATTATATTTTTCGAAAAAAAACAGAAAAAAAAATGTTTTTTTTTTAAAAACTGAAGAATAAAAAATTAAAAAAAAACTGGATTTTTTTTTAAAAAAAACGTTTAAAATTTCTTTTACAAAAAATGTTTTTTTGAATAAAATATTTTTTCAAAAAAGAATTGGAATTTTTTTTTGAATAAGAAAAAAAATATTAGATGATAGCCTAATGTTTTGATACTTTTCATCCACAACTTAAAATCAATTTCAACTCATTCAATATCCTTTGTGCGCTCCAAGCACCTTTTATCTTTAAACCCTTTTTAAGATTAGACATGATTCATTCATAATCGAGATGTTTCTTCCTCTATTCCCAAGGTTTTTGACTTCTCCACTTGAGTACTAGAGGTGTTCTCAAACCCTCCCTCATGTCGGTGCGTAGTCCTTTATTCTTTATCACACCTTGTGGACGTTAGACGAGTCTTCTCCCTTTAAAAATGACGACTTGTCTTTTCATTTAAAATCAATCAACAAACAATCATTTTCTAGCGGAACTACGACGCCCGACTTTCCCATTGCACGAGGGAGTACGTAGCACTAAGTCTTACGACCAAAGGCGAGCAAAAATAATAAAACATTTCTTCTCCCTTTCTTTCTCTTTTCAAAACTTAGAAGATCGTAAATTTTTACACTAACACACGAACACACTTTGAACTAAATGGGTACCATCGAGTACGATGGATGGGTAAAGCTAATACTTTCCCTTGCATAACCAACTCCGAACCTATGTCTCTTAATTTCAGAGACCGCCTTATCCTATTCTTTACTCGTGGGTTTTATTCGATATTTCCTTTCCTTCTTGAATAAATAAATCTCGTTGCATTTATTTCATTTTCATTTTGTGTCGATATAATTATCGAATTTAATTTTTTCCGATAGTTCTAGGTCCATGCCATACTTCACTGGGATGTTTTCTCAAGCGAGTTAACCCTAGTTTAGTTCATTCAGTAATGTGTGTTTATTATTGTATTTAACTTTCTTCTTTGTATTTTATCTCTTATTTATGTTTCACTATTTATTTCCTATGCTTTATTTATTATCATATCTATATATCCATTGTGGGAATTCTTGACGGATTATTGATTCATAGATAAGCCCACTACCTGTGCTTCTAGGTAACATTTTAGGAATAGAGGGTTGTGTGTGACTCGATTTAATTCAAATATTAAATAAATAGGAATTTAATTATTTAATTAATTAAATGCTTGATTATTTATATTTTCTGATTTAATGGGATTAATTAAAGAAAAGAAGAGATGGAGGTGAGGTGTAATTGGGTGTGAGGAGTAAATTACTCTACTCTTACTAATTACCACTTGTTTTATTTTATTGAATAAATAAAGGAATAATAAAAGGAATATAAAAAGGAGAAGAAAGAAAATATGTCTTTTGAGAAAATCATTATAATGAGAATTGAGAAGAGAAGAGAGGAAAAGCCGACGCCGAGAGAAATCGAAGATCATCGCGAGGTAAGGGGTGATTTCTTTCAGTTAATATGCCTTATGGGTTTTGGGAATCGACCGGGTAATTGGGTATGTTAGGAAATTGATTATAGGTTTATAGAATGAAACCCTATTTTGTGTCGGTGTATGGAATTAGCATCATTAGTGTGTCAAATCACTAATATGGATGAGTAAATTATGTTGTTTGATGTTATAATGGTGTGAAATGATTATAAATTGGTGTTCCTAATGTCACAAATCGTATTAGAAAGTTTGGAAATGATAAAGGATGCATAATGTTGTCAAAAGTAGCGTAAAATATCAAGATAGGTCGGGAACCTGCCTCTATGGAGGAACCGAGTTCTGTTAATTTTCAAACCGAAAAATTGACTCAGAACCGTTCCGCCTATGTCGGAACCGGTTCCCATAAAAACCAGGAGCGAGATTTTAACTCACGGAACCGGTTCCTCAGATATGTAGGAACCGTTCCATGTGCAATTTTTCAAAAATACTTAAACTTCAAAAATTCATATTTTCTAAACCGTAACTCCGATTCGAGTGCCGTTTTTGGGGTTATTTCTTAAATTTAAAATACTACCTTTTAAAAAGAGAAAAATATTATTTTGCTAAAATTATTTTAAAAAGAATCGAGCTTCCGATTGTTGAAAAGAGTGATTAGTTAAGGATAATGGGAGCTATTACCAATGGTCTGAGTTACCGGATGAGATATTAATGCTTACAATGTTGTATCTTGATATTCATTACGATTGAATGTGATACATTGGTGAATTGGTATTATGTGATTTATATTGATATCATGATCTGAGAATTAATGTTGCATGCTTTTATGATGCATGCATAAGCATTTGTTGATTTGGTTCATTCCCATTGTGCGTATGAACCGGCCGAGCCAATAGACTTACCCGAGATCGAGGTAGTGAGGCTGGATTCTGACCCTGGCTATGGGCGAATCGTGGATTTATAATCGCCTTCCACATGTAAACGGAGCAAGGGTGAACTCGGTTCACGCTTTGGTACCACATGCATAGAGTCGCATTGCATATGGAATTGTAACATGCTAGGATGGTTTCTGTTGCAATTTTCATTGTTTGTTATATTACATGTCACTGTGTGAGATGTGTTGTGAATTGTTTCGTTATGTGTTTGGATAATGGACTAATATATCCGATTATTCTGCTGTATTTAAAACGATAATGCATGTTATATTGAATTGAAATCTCACCCTTACTTTGACGATTTCAGATCCGGTGATTAGTCATTGAGTTGGTGAGGATAGCTCTAGCATCGAGTCGCTTAGTTAATCCGCTGTCGTTGTCGTGCTCGTAGATGTAACACTGGGAATCGCTTTGTTTTGAAATCCTTTAATGGAATTCCTTAATGTTTTGAATCATGTTTTGTTAATATCCCGAATACTATGAATGATGTATTCAAATTTTGGTTATGTTTCATTTCACCGTTAAACATAAATTTTGCATTATTTACTTAATAAATCTTCTTCGTTGAAAGCATGACAACCGTATTGATTGATTTAAATTATTAAAGTTGTGAAGCCTCTGATTATGGTTAAACTCCGATTATTATTTATAAAACGCTGGTAAATAGAAGAGGGTGTTACAATAGTGGTATCGAGCATAGTCGGTCTTGTCTTAGTGTCGTTATCCTTTTAGTACGCGACTAGTGAACGAACATCGATATTGTGGTTGATGTGGATTGTTTTGTAATGTTACGCAACAATGGCGGAAGAGGTAAAGGAAGGAACGACGATGCTATTGCCGAGGCTTTGGGAATGTTAGTCGGGCGTGCTGGAGGGAACCAAGCAGGAGTCGTGATTGGTGCCGATGCACAATCGGGGAATTTTCGAGGAATAATCCTCCATTGTTCAAGGGCACGATGATCCCGAGGGTGCTCAAAAGTGGTTGAAGGAGATCGAGAGGATCTTCGAGTGATTGATTGTGCCGAGGGGTCAAGGTGAGGTATGGTACTCGTACGGCGTAAGTCGATGACCGTGGATTGCTACCAGACCGAAATGGAAGAAGATGGCATTGCATTGACTTGGGTTGGTTCAGAGAGCTTTTCCGAGAAGGTACTTTCCAAGGCATTCGGTGAAAGAGATCGAGTTTCTGAGCTCGCTGTATGACAAGTCCTGCGGAGTGAGTATGCAACTAAGTTTACTAAATTAGCAAAGTATTATGCTAATTAACCTAACTGCGTATGGAGAATTTTCCAAATGTATCAAGTTTGAGAATGGTTCATGGATGAGATCAAGCAGGTATCGTATCGCCGATAGAAGGTTTCTCGATTTGGTTGATCGTAGTAGGATCGAAGAAGATCTTGCTAGTACTAAGTCGAATGCTCGTAGTTATGTTGATCGTAAGTGAGAGACATGGATCATGGTAAGCTATATGATAGAAATAATCGTAAACTGGAAGTTGGAAGCCTAGTGGGGAGACTCGTTCTTCCGTAAAGTGTTACGATGTGGTGAATCGGGTCACCGAGCCCCGAATGCAAGAATGATGCAGGAAGTGCAACAATTGTGGAGGTTTGGTCATTTAGCTGCTAAGTGCGATCCCAAGGATAAATTGTTACAACTATGGCGAAGAAGGACACACTCGTCCGTAGTGTACTAAACCAAAGAAAGAGCAAGCTGGTGGGAAGGTGTTCGCTTTGTCAGGATCAGATGTTAAGCTAGATGATCGGTTGATTAAAGGTACATGTGTTATTAATGGCATACCTTTAATAGCAATTATTGATACTGGAGCGATGCATTCTTTTATTTCTTTGGATTGTGCTAAGAGATTGAATTTGGAAATTTCTAATTTGGATGGAAGTATGGTTATTGACACTCCTACGCTTGGTTCAAAGGACTACTCGTATGTTTGTAGGAATTGTCCTATTGTTATTTTTGATAGAGGTTTCGTATGGATTTAGTGTGCCTACCTTTAGAACAACTTGATATTATCCTTGGAATGAACTGGTTGGTCTTCAACCGTGTTCATATCAATTGTTTTGAGAAGACGATCATATTTCCTCAAGAAAAGTGAAGATGGACTATGTCCGCTAAGTAGATGAATTCACCGTTAGAGATGGTGTTGTGGTGTTTATGTTATATTCTTCACCAAGTGAAAGGAAAGGCTAAGAGTGGAGAATTACCCGTGGTGAATGAATTTCAGAGGTGTTTCCTAAGATGTTAATGAGTTACCACCGAGAGGGAAGTGGAATTTGCTATAGATTTAATTCTCGAACTAGCCCGTGTCGATGGCTCCTTATCGCATGTCGGCATCCGAGTTATCGAGTTGAAGAAACACTGAAGAACCGCTGAGAAGAAGTTTATTCGCCTAGTGTTTCACCGTAAGTGCGCATTGTTGGTTAAAAGAAGGAAGGTACAATGACCGTGTGTTACAGCAATTGAATAAAGTGACAATCAAGAATCGTATCCGCTGCCGAGGATTGATGATTTGATGGATCGCTTAGTTGGAGCTTCGGTATTTAGTAAAATTGATATGAGGTCCGGATATCATCAAATTCGTGTTAAGGCGGAGATATTCGTAAGACCGCATTTAGAACGAGGTATGGGCATTATGAATATTCTATGCCATTTGAGTTACTAATGCACCGGCGTGTTTATGGAGTATATGAATGTGATATTTCATCCATATCTTGACAAGTTTTGTGGTATTTATTGACGACATTTTAATCTATTCAAAGAATGATGAGGAGCATGCAAAGCATCTTAGGATTGTATTGGAATTGTTCAAGGAGAAGAAGTCATGCGGTTGTCAAAATGTGAGTTTTGGTTGCTGGGTAAGTTTCCTTGGTCACGGATTTCCAAGAATGGTATTGTTGTTGATCCTACAAAAGTAGAAGCGGTATCTCAGGAAGCGCCAAGAATGCTTCGTAGATTCGTAGTTTCTTGGTCTTGCGTTACTACAGGAAATTCATCGAGGGGTTTTCGGTTAGCTTTACCGCTTACTAAGTTGACGAAAGGGTCAAGCGCTTGTTTGGGATGCGATTGTGAGAAAGGATTCCAAGAATTGAAGAGGAGGTTGACTAGTGTTCGATTCGATTTTGCCGAATCCGAAGAATCTTTCGTGGTGTATTGTGATGCGCCTTTGATGGGTTTAGAGGTGTTTTGATGCGTGATAAGGTGTTATGGCTTATGCTTCAAGACGCTGAAGACTCATGAAAGGAATTACCCGACTCATGATTTAGAGTTACGGTCAGGTTTATGTTGAAATTATGGAGGCATTATCCGATGGTTCACGTTTGAAGTGTTCAAGGATCACAAGAGCCCAAGTATCTCTTTGATCGTAAAGAGTTGAATACGAGGCAAAGGAGATGGTTGAGTTTCTCATGATTATGATTTTGTTTGAATTACCATCCCGTAAGGCAAACGTCCGGGCGTACGCGCTGAGACGAAAACCTGCATATGTCGATGTTGATGGTTCATGAATTGATTTAGTGGAACAATTCGTAGATTTAAGTTTAGTATGTGAAACTACTCCGGATAGTGTGAAATTGGGCATGTGAAGTCGACTAGTGGTATTTTGGAAGAGATTCAAATGGATGTAAACTGATGTTGGTTTGGTGGATAAGTCGACATGATTAACCAAGGTCAAGGAGGTGAGTCCAATTAATGAGAATGGTTATGAGACTGGTGATGAGTGTGTGTTCGATGTTACCGAGATTAGAAAAGTATCTTGAAGAAGGACATCAAGGGTCGAGTATTCATCCCGGTGCTACTAAGATGTACCATGATTTGAAGAAATTATTTTGGTGGCCTGGAATGAAAAGGAAATTGCCGAGTTTGTGTAATGCTGTTTGGTTTGTCGAAATCAAAGATTGAACATCGTAAGTCGCGGATTGATGGAACCGTTGTTTGTCCCGCAGTGGATGTGGGATGGCATTTCTATGGATTTGTGTCCGGTTTGCCGCAGACATCAAGAACTGTGATTCTATTTGGGTTATAGTCGACCGATTGACAAAGTCCGCTCACTTTATTCCGATAAGAATGGATTATCCGATGGAGAGGTGGCGTAATCAGTATGTTGAGAGGATTGTAAGTGGCATGGTATTCCGCCCAGAATTGTGCCTGATAGAGATCCGAGGTTTACTTCTAAGTTTCGACAGATTGCAAGAAGCTCCGGTACTAAGTTACGATTGAGTTCCATATATCATCCGCATGTATGGTCGACGGAGAGGACGATCTCCGTTGAGGATTTGTTGAGAGCTCAGGTGTTAGAAAAAGGTGGAGCTGGGATAGCTATTTGCCATTGATACGCTTTACCAATAATAGTTTTCATTCGAGCATTGGTATGGCTCCGCTCGAGGCATTGTATGGTAGGAGATGTCGGACACCGCTGTGTTGGTACGAATCAAGAAAGTGCCGTGATTGGGCCAGAGATTGTTCAACAAAATTCCGAAAAGATCAAGATAATTCAGGAGAAGATGAAGGCTTCTCGTAGTCGCCGAAGAGTTATCATGATAAGAGAAGGAAAGATCTTGAGTTTAGTGAGGGATATCATGTGTTCATGAGAGTTACCCCAATGATCGGTATTGGTCGAGCTTGAAGTCAAAGAAGTTGACTCGCGCTTTATTGGTCCGCTTCTGCATTACCAAAAGAGTCGAAGGTTGCTTATCGATTGCTTTACCGCCGCCACGGCGAATTTGTATGATGTTTTCCATGTATCTCAGCTTGAGGAGGTATATCATGGATCCGCCTATGAGATTCAAGTAGATGATGTACAGTACGAGATAATTTGACTAGCAAAGGCTCGTGAGAATTGAGGATCGAAGTGAAGCAACCGCGGGTAAAGAGATAGCATCGTGAGTAGCTCGGGGAGGACCAAATGAAGGAAATGTAACTGGGAGTCAAGAGTCGATGAATGACTCGTATCCCGAACTTTTCGTTTAAGGTATGTTTTCGAGGACTAAACTCTTTAGTGGGGAGAGTTGTGACAATTCGATTTAATTCAAATATTAAATAAATAGGAATTTAATTATTTAATTAATTAAAGGCTTGATTATTTATATTTTCGATTTAATGAGATTAATTAAAGAAAGAAGAGATGGAGGTGTGAGTGTAATTAGGGTGAGGAGTAAATTACTCTACTCTTACTAATTACCACTTATTTTATTTTATTGAATAAATAAAGGAATAATAAAAGGAATATAAAAAGGAGAAGAAAGAAAATAGGTCTTTTGGAGAAAAGTCATTATATGAGAATCGAGAAGAGAAGAGAAGAGAGGAAAGCCGACGCCGAGAAATCAAGATCATCGCGAGGTAAGGGTGATTTCTTTCGTTAATATGCCTAATGGGTTTTGGGAATCGACCGGTAATTGGGTATGTTAGGAAATTGATTATAGGTTTATAGAATGAAACCCTATTTTGTGTCTGTATGGAATTAGCATCATTAGTGTGTCAAATAACTAATAGGATGAGTAAATTATGTTGTTTGATGTTATAATGGTGTGAAATGATTATAAATTGGTGTTCCTAATGTCACAAATCGATTAGAAAGTTTGAAATGATAAAGGATGCATAATGTTGTCAAAAGTAGCGTAAAATATCATATAGGTCGGGAACCGTTCCTGCGCAGAACCGAGTTCCCAAAGTTAATTTTCAAACTGGAAAAATTGACTCGTGAACCGTTCCTCGCCTATGTCGGAACCGGTTCCCATAAAAACCAGGAGCGAGATTTTTAAACTCACGTAAACCGGTTCCTCGATATGTAGGAACCGGTTCCATGTGTAATTTTTCAAAAATACTTAAACTTCAAAAATTCATATTTTCTAAACCAGAATCCGATTCGAAAAGCTGCCATGTTATTTCTTAAATTTAAAATACTACCTTTTAAAAAGAGAAAAATATTATTTTGCTAAAATTATTTTAAAAAGAGTCGAGCTTCCGATTGTTGAAAAGAGTGATTAGTTAAGGATAATGGGAACTATTGCCAATGGTCTGAGTTACCGAATGAGATATTAATGCTTACAATGTTGTATCTTGATATTCATTACGATTGAATGTGATACATTGGTGAATTGGTATTATGTGATTTATATTGATATCATGATCTGAGAATTAATGTTGCATGCTTTTATGATGCATGCATAAGCATTTGTTGATTTGGTTCATTCCCATTGTGCGGAAGTGAACTGGCTGAGCCAATAGACTTACCCGGAGATCGAGGTAGGAGGCTGGATTCTTGACCCCTGGCTATGGGCTAATCGTGATTTACACCGCCTTCCACATGTAAACGGAGCAGGGGTGAACTCGGTTCACGTTTTGGTACCACATGCATAGAGTTCATTGCATATGGAATTGTAACATGCTAGGATGGTTTCCAAAGGTTGCAATTTCCATTGTTTGTTATATTACATGCCGCTGTGTGAGATGTGTTGTGAATTGTTTCGGTTATGTGTTTGGATAATGGACTAATATATCCGATTATTCGCTGTATTTAAAACGATAATGCATGTTATATTGAATTGAAATCTCACCCTTACTTTGACGATTTCGATCCAAGTGATTAGTCGCTTGAGTTGGTGAGGATAGCTCTAGCATCGAGCTTAGTTAATCCGTGTCGTTGTCGTGCTCGTAGATGTAACATCGGGAATCGCTTGTTTTGAAATCCTTTAATGGAATTCCTTAATGTTTTGAATCATGTTTTGTTAATATCCTCGAATACTATGAATGATGTATTCAAATTTTGGTTATGTTTCATTTTCCGTTAAACATAACTTTGCATTATTTACTTAATAAATCTTCTTCGAAAGCATGACAACCGTATTGATTGATTTAAATTATTAAAGTTGGACGCCTGGATTATGGTTAAATACTCGATTATTATTTATAAAACGCGGGTAATAGAACGGGTGTTACATTGTGTAGCCTAAGTTCCCTCGACCTAATGTCTTGGGACCAAGCAAAGACTCGGCCAGAGTTGGTTGTTTTAAGGAGGTCGCTTGATAGTGAAAGACATCAATTTCGAGACAAATGACCTATAACTCTAAGTTTGTTTATGATATCCAAACTCGACCGCCTGCCAAAGTTTTTGAGTATCCTGCCAAGAGCCGCTTGGGGTATACTTTTACAAATACTATCGCCATGTAGGCTTCTCGCGATGATAATGTTTGTTAAAAGGGATCCAGACTCGAGGAACACTTAGCGTAAAACCTTAAACCGGCATTATTGGGTAGAAAACTTAGAGTCGCCCTATCATGGAGCCCACCTAAATAAGTTGTTTTGATTACTCGTATCATTCCCTCGCTTTACATCTTTATGAACCTATTATCATATTATGTTGCATTCCATTTGCATTGAAGACATTACATTTCATCACATCTTTCACATTGAAGACTAATCTGATCTTTAGTCGACATTCCAAACAGTGTTTTAGTGTCGCTTTATGTTTTCATGTGTTTCTTTTAGTCTTTTAACTATGTTTCATCAAGATTTTATGATTAGGATAAGCAAGTCACGTGTCCGTGTTTTTATCATTTTACCATTGCGTGTGGATTTGGTTGTTGTTTCAATGTGTTTTAGGTTCCCGCCTAGTTGGCTATCCGACACCGTGCGAAGATGATTCAAGCATAGAGAAATGCATGAAAATGAAGATATCAAGAATACAACACGGTTAATTCGCGGTCACACAACACGGACCGTGTCGTGTCCATCGAGGAGAAGACGCGTTAAACCAAAGAACACAACACGCCACCCGTGTTGTACAACACGGACCGTGTCGCGCCCATCAAGGTGAAGAAGATTTGTAACAAACTGAAGAACCGACACGGTCACCCGTGTCACCTCATGGAGAAGCTCCTTCAAGTACAATGTGAAGCACCGAATAGCCACCCTTACCACCTCAAACTAGTGGTCGCAAGTGTCTAATAGATGTACCAAGCAGATTCGAGAAGATAGGAGTTCGCCGCGAAAAGATTGGGCGACGGTTAGATGATGCATTACGGCTTACCGAATCGCTTTCAAAACACCCATCGGGATGTCACCGCACTAACTCGCCTATGGCAAAGCCCGCCATCCGCCTCAGAGCTTGAACACAAGGCCTTTGGGCAACTAAATTCTTGAATATGGACGATCCCTAGCAGAAATTCTAGAATTCGCAACTACATGAATTAGAAGAGTTTTGGAATTATGCGTATTGAATGCCAAAGTTTACAAGGAATGTACTCAAGAAGTGGCACGATGAGGATCCGTAAAAGAGTTTTGGGAAGGACAATGGTCCTTCCGCATAATTCCGCTTGAAGCTATTCCCGGAAAATTGTGGTCCAAATGGTCCGGAACCCTTTGGGTTCATAAGGTGTTTCCGCACGGAGCGTTGAAATTAAGAATCAAGCCAATGGAGACATCTTCAAGGTTAACGGGCGTAGACTTAAGCCTTATTTCCAAGGTCAACCAGCTGGACAGGTTGAGGTCACGTCTCACTCAGTAGGCCGACGGACCGTCGAGCCATGCGACGATAAACGCAGCGCTACGTGGGAGGCAACCCACGATGTTACCTAATTTTTGTTTGTTCATTTTGTAGGTATGTAGTTGACGTGTCTCATGCATCAAGCCGAAAAGGAGGTGTCGAACAAACGGTTTAGAAAAAGTCGCAAAAATCATGAATCGAGTGATTTCAGCCTTTGACACGGCCATTGGTAGCCTGACACGGCCCGTGTCAGGGAATGGTTTTGGAAGATTGCTTCGTGGCAAAAACAAAGGTTCAACACGGGTGCCCGTGTCCTGTGACACGACCCGTGTTGTGGCTACTGAACAGCAACTGCATTTAAACACGTTTCAAAGTGATACCAGGGGTCTGACATGGGTGCCCGTGTCGCGCAACACGGCCCGTGTCAGAAGGCGCAGTATATTATTTTCCATGTTGCAATTTTATTTCCCAAAACCCATCCACTTTTATGACATGGGGCCCACGATTTTTATCTCATTAACCACTCTTAACACTCCCATTTACCACATATCATTCTATTTTTCTCATAAACCCTTCTTCTCCTTCCACTCTCTCACTCTCCAAGCCCTAGCCTCCATTGTTACTCTCCACTAAAGCTTCACTTTTTGATTTACCCACTCCCTAAAACACTTACCCCATGAGAAAGTTGATCACTTCATCTCCATTGTCTCTCCTACGGTAAATCGCTTTTTCTAATCTCTCGTCGAATTTTGTTGTTGTGTGTATTGCGTGGTATCACCATGCTCCACGAAGAGATGCCTTGAAGGTCACGAATCCTCCCACCCAAAGAAACGAGCTCACCGCATGGCGAATGCTCATGGTATTTTATTTGAGGATCCTGACCATCAAAGCAAGTATGCACGATTGGTGAAGTGTAAGTTGATTCTGGCCAGGTACATTTGTAATGAAACTTTAGATAACTTAGGGCTGTGAATGGAGGTACATAGGATGTTTCATACTTGGCATGCTTGAATTTATGCAATTGAAGCGCCGACATTCGAGCGCATAACTTTCAATTTTGAGTTCTTTGATTTTCACCGCCATAGGTGGACAGCTCGATGAAGAGTATTTTGGCACTATGAAGTTTCGTTTGTTTGACAATGACCATTCTTTATCTGTTGCGGAATTGGGGCGAGTTCTGAAGCTCCCGAGCTTTGGACCTGGGGCACCTCCAACCACTTTTGTTGTGAGTGAGTTTTGGAAGGTGATTATAGGGAACTCTGATTATGTCGCTAAGGCGCCAAGGCTTCCTCGCATTCATAACCCTTGTTTCAGATATGCCCAAAAGGGATTGGCATACACCCTTTTCTGCAGAGGGGATAGTACCGGGGTGGCCACACAAAGAGAGTTATACTTACTCTATGGCATGGCTAACAAAGAACTCATCAATATAGCCGCTTTGCAGCCGATCACCAAGCGGTAGCTAACGCCTCCGGGACATTTCGCTGGAGAAATGATCACTCAAATAGTCGACCACCCTACACGGTCCACAATTGATGGAGGAACCCATGTTGGGAGGTAAGACTAAGATTGACTTAGCTACACTTACCACTCAAGGTATGATCAAAGTCTTCAATGACTATTACTCTCTGGTTACCCGTAATCACTATTTGTTAGCTTTACTTGCTCCTGATTTTATTTCTATTGACAAACAAGCTAACTGGTCAGATGCAAGTCATATGCAAGACGACGAAGAAAATTTTGATGTTTGTGTTCTAAGGTGAAGCGGATAATCAACCGGTGAGGTCCCTATCCTCAAGAGACTCCTATGCCGAATCCTGGTGACTCGTCGACCGGTTCTTAGAGCATGACCAAAAACGAATGGGACTGGATGCACGATCAAATATGCTATCTCCGTAGTGAGCAGAAAAGGCAAGGGAACGAGCAGAAAAGAGACAGAGAGGAGCGGGAAAAAAAGAGAGAGGAGCAGCTCCGCCAAGGGAAGCTCATTGGGGAAATGCATGAGTAGATGCAGCAGATGAGGTCGATGGCCAACACCACCTCGTTGATCAGTGAGTCCCTCTCGATTAGTTCTTCAACAAAGGAGGACACCGCTGAGTTCAGTGTGGGGGTATTTATTTGTTTATTTATATGTGTTTTGCTTTGTTATTCTTGTTTTCTTTCATCTGTGTCAGTTTTCTTTTGAGTCAAGTTGTTGTTTTAAGTTGCTTGTTCGAAGTATGTTGAAGTCCGCTAGAAAACACCCCGAGTCGAACGGAGAAAATTAATTAGTGCCGAGTATGTTTGGTTTCGAGTGAAGTGAGGAAAGTATATAGTTGAGTGAAAAGAGACCGTTGGGGAAATTAGAAAAATCTTGACGTTGAGGTATAACACAAACACACTGAGTCTTCTGACTAAGGAATGAGTCTAACGTGTAGATTTGTGCCATGGTACTTTGATCTGAGAAGTATGCCCCGAGTGTGACACCCCAAATAAATCGACTATTAAATAATTACGATTTTTAATTATTAATTTAATTAGAGATGAAATATTTAATATTTTGGATTATTGGAAGTCAATTAAATTAGATGGAAGTGGGTTATTGGTGGTGTGATGAATAAAGTGAGGGTGTGAGGAGTAAAAGACTTTACTCACATTAATTATGTTATTTTTATTATGATAGAATAATAAAAGAAATAAAAGAAGGAAAAGAGGAAAAAAGGATCTTTTTGGGGAAAACTCATTGTACGTGGAATTGAGAAGAGGAGAAAAGGAGGAAGAAGACCTATGTGTCTGAATCAAGAACCCACAAGGTGCGGGTGATTTCGATTGGTTATTGCTTATTATAGGTTTTGATGTTAATATTATAGACCATAGCATGTTAGGAAATCTATGTTTAGGAATTTTTAGGTTCCCATGGATGTGTACCTAATAGTGTCAGATGGTGTCAGATTGAGTCTGATTGAGTCGAATGTGTATGGAATATGATTGAGTGTCGAGATGAAAATAGATGATGGAAATATGTTGTTTGATGAGATGATGCAAAATGATGTGTTTTAGTGTTTCCCATGTTGAAGTTCGTGATGGGTAAGAATGAGTTTGATTGAAAATGAAAGAATGTCACAAAGTGCGTAAAATGACATTTTAACACGTGGGAACCGGTTCTCGATATGTAGGAACCGGTTCCCTTTGAAAATTGGCAAAATCGAAAATACACGAGGAACCTTCCTCGTATGGGTAGGAACCGGTTCCCATACATTTTTCCGTAAACGAGGTTTTGAACTTTTCGTGAACCGGTTCTCAGATATGTAGGAACCGTGTTCCACCTTAATTTTGAAAATGTCAAACTTTGAAAATTCATAACTTTCAAACCGTAAGTCCGCTTTTGAGCGCTTTTGGACGTTATTTTCTAAATTTAATGCTCTATTTTATGAAATGAAAATATTTTCCAAAACTTGAAATTATTTTGAAAATGGGCCAAATTTCGAAATAGGTGACTCTTGACTGACGCATATTGATGTGTATGCGGTAGAGATCCCGTGGTGATGGATATATTGATACCGAGTGAATGTAAAGCGCGGTTATGTCGTTGTTATTTGTATGCATGATGGTTGGAATATCATGTTTTTGGGTTTTGATTCGCTTATGATAATTGTGTAGTCATGATTGTATTGATATCATGTGTTTGTTGGTGTTGTATATGCCCGATGGTCGTTGATCCTAGTTGTCGCTGTTGTGATATATACGGTGATAGTCTTACCAATCAAGGGTAAGTGTCCGTATATTTATGCTTTGTGATGAATTGTTTCATGATAGGTGATTATATCATGTCAGGTGACGAGGGTTTACGATGTCCGGTGGTCATAACCTGTTGATGTATGCATGATTGGTCGATATATCATGTTGATTGGTTTGCATGTTTATGCCGATGTTAGATGTATTCATGATTAGTTGATATATCATGTTGATTGTTGAGATTCGCTTATGTTCAATGAATGTATACATAGATCGATTGATGTTGCATAGCTGATGTGCGTGCATATGCATTGTTTGGTGAAGTTAATTCCTTGGCGGAATTTGACTGGATTGTCGATAACCGATACCCGAGTGAGGATGGGTGGTTAGGCCGGATTCGCGTCCGAGTGGTTATGGACGAATCGATGGAACCGATCCGCCGATGATGGATCGCTGTCGCGACTTGGTCACGGCCTGCACGCATGCATTGAGTCCGTGATTGATTTGTATGAAGCGGTAACATGTTAGGATGTCTTCCGTTATGTTCGCTGATTGTTATGATTAAGCATGATGAATATGGTTGTGTGTGTGAATCAATTTATGTTAAGGGTGAAATAATATGCTTGTGATATATTATTGATTGAAAGACTTATAATATGCTTTAATTATGAGAAGTCTCACCCTTACTTTACCATTTCGTGATTAAATTAGCAATGAGGAGTCGGTGAGGATGGCTCTAGAGCTTATCTTTTAGTCCGTGTGTCGTTATGCTCGATTAGGTTGTAACATCGGGAACGCTTAGTTAAGAGAATCATTATTGTTTAATAGTTTTGGATTTGAATTCCTTGAGAACTATGATGTTTTATTAAATTTTGGTTTTGGTATTTCCTACTGTAAGACATGGTCTTATAATGATTGAATTGTTGAATGATGATCCCGGTAGCATGGCTACCGCTTGAATGAAGGTTTATTCTATTTATTAATTGTGACATCCCGTGATTACCGTGTTAAACTCGATTAAAGATGATTTAAATGTTAATTTAATTAATATATTCGGTATTTAGATGGGTGTTACAATAGTGGTATCGAGCATAGTGTCGTGACCAAAGGTCTTAATGTCATTACTCCTTCAGATATGACATGTGTGTGAAACACCGCTTGATCGCTTGTTTTTCCCGTTACCTAGATGCGGAGTGGTTTAGAAGCGGGGAGAAACTTTGCTTCTCCGAGATGTTCCGTGTGAAGAGTTGGATCGATGTGCTATTGGTTACATGAGTGCATGTTGGTTAGACTGCAGTAGTTTCGAACTCGAGGGATTACGAATTCGAGAATTCAAGATGATGGTCGATAAGGTCTCTTAAGTGGTAACACTTAAGTACTTGTGTTGTTCGTGATCACGGGAGTGGAGGACAATGTTATGGATAATGATGTTCCATTTGGGGTGTGAGTTCGACGCTTCCGAATAATAGCGACTCATCATCCGAGCAAGATGTTGGGTTAGCTTCGAGGTCATCCTGGGTGAATGTTTAGTTAAACCAAGTGATTATGAATCGCTATGAGGAGTCGATGCATATTCTGGCCTAGAAGATATTTGGTAATTAAGAAGGATGACTTTGAAAAGATGAAGTCGTGTGGTGGGAATGTTGTGACCCTTCCAATTGATTGTGGAGCTGTCCGTGTGAGTTACCCTTTGTGTTCTTGAAAAGATTGATCGTGTCAATGGTTGATAAAAAGTATGCAACAGTGAATTGGTTATTGGAATTGTAACTTGACGCAAGTGATCATGGAGAATAATGTGTGTTGCGGTATGTTGAAGTTAGGATCTCAAATTTTGTATTCTAGGATGTTTTGGGATTTCTACCCCACAAGGTGGAAATCGACTACCTATTGGGAATTGGTTTCGACAAGATTCCTTCCGAAACTTGTAAGATTCATAGCTTGAGTTTTGATGTCCGATTTGAGTTCCGCTTGAAGCATTGGAAAGATAATGTGATGAACCTTGTTTTAAAATGGTCCCAAGACCGAAAGTAATTTATTTATCATGTAATGATGTTTGAGGAGAATCGTAGTCGTTGTTGATGTCGTTTGGTACAAAACTTATTTCTATGACACCGCAAGATGTCAACTTTGAGTTAAGGGAATTGAAGAAGCTATTGAAGATGCGCAGGAAATGGATTTGTGAAACCAAGTGTATTGTTTGGGAGCTCTAATTTCCTTAGTCAAGGAGGAAGAAAGTAGCCGAATTGCGGTGGATTTTGATAACCGATTTAAGTGGTGATTAAGACTAAATATCTATTTCAAATTGTTGGTGATTTGATGGATCAATTGGTTGGAAAGTATGCCTCAAGAAAGTTGAGTTTAGATTAACTTACCTTCGTGGTCGTTAAGGATGAAGATAGTTAGAAAGAAGCTTCTAAAACCCTCGATAGGTATGTTGAATGTGTGAGGTGAATTCCAACTCGGTGGGAGTAGAATTTTGTAAGTTTTCATGGTGTAGATTACGGTATAAGGATGTGAGTTTTCTTTATCATGTTATCTCAAGTGACGGTAATGCGGTAGACCATCCGAGTCGATGTAGTGTTGTAGTGGAAAGTCCAAAATTTGTTATGGGTATTGAAGATTTTATGGACATAACCAAGAATACCGCAGCTATTTGAGACGAGATCAAGAATGAGATATTCTTAATGAATGAGATGTTGGTATTAGTAAGAATGCGAAAGTATTAGAGATGCATTATGTCAATAAGGATGGATAAGGACGTTAGCTTTGAGGAAAAGATAGTGATGCTAGAAGAAAAATAAATTTGATAGGAAATGCAATCATATTGACGGTGTTAGGAAAATGTTGAAAGTTTCTTTTATCGATCATATGATGAGGTGTATTACCGAGATTGTATTTGAAATAAGATTCAGATTGAGCATATATGGACCCTAGATGTTATGAGATTTAAAGGGAGACTAAGAGTTGTGAATGTCGTTAAAGTTCTCCGCATGGATAAGGACTTCAAATGGAAACAAAATGAGTTATGGTGTATTTGGTATGTTAGCATCCTCATAGTGGGGAAAATACTTAACAATCGTGCGATGATGCTGAGTGTGAAGAAGAGTATGTAAAATTGTTTGATCGATGGTATCTCATCGTCGATATCAAATGAGAAATAAGTGTGGAATAAGTTGTAAACCTTAAAGGAAGATTATTGGACCATAGGGCTTGGGTGACTTCGAGCACAAGTTCTAAAGGAACACTATTATAGTGTGGTACGGTGGTTTATACTCCATTGTGATTGCCGCCATCTATCGACAAATTGAGGAACCGATCACCCTTAATCTTTGTTGATAATAGACGGATCGTGTTGGATTTAATAGACTCATCTTGCAAGCTTGATAGTGTGTGAAGTGGTTGACGCTCTATTGAGGGGATAGTAGACTTGGAAATTATCTAGCGTGTCAAGACTCGAGTGTATGCAAGTTGAAGCCGGAGTGGAAGGTTAGAATGTAAGAAGTCGAATGTTGATTTTGATAGATATTAAGGAGAAAGTCTAAAGATAAAATATGAAACTTGTAGAGCTAGTAGTCGATGAAAATCAAATGAAGATAATGACTTAAGGTAATTAATCGAGTCGCAGAGCTAAAGCGTAACGTGATGCACTTTGTTATGCGAGTATGATTTTTTTTTGGGAAGTCACAAATTAAACGTTAGAAGGTGTGGAGTTTATGAAACTATTAGAAATTTCGTAATAGAATTGTTAGGTGAAGGGTTCTATGTCTTATTGATGTTACATCCATTATAATAGATGTATTAATTTGCAAGCTCTATCGTTGGAACGTAGCCTGTAGTACTAGCATCAGGTATAAATGTTGTGGACATTGCAGCTATGTGGAGGTTCTTATAAATGTGTCATGTGTAAAGAAGTGATAAATCATGTACCCTAGAGTGAAGGGGGGAGTGAGCGAAATGATGTATTCTTAAACCGATAGCAATGGATCGTGGGATTCTAGTGGTTGAATAAGAAGGATATTTGTTAGTGATATTGGAAATGGTGTCAAACATGACGACGGATAGTTGGAAGGAAGAATTTCAAGAGTCAAGAGGAGGTCGACAAAGGTTCGATCTTCATTTTGCCGAATCCGACTAAGTCTTTTGTTGTGTACCGTGACGCATCATTAATCGTTTATGGTGTGTCGATGCCGATAAGCGTTGTGGCTTATGCTTCACGCATACTGAAGTGCATGAAAGGAGTTATCCGACTCATGATTTAGAGTTGGCAGCGGTATTTGTTTTGAGGTTGGGGAGGCATTATTTATATGGTTCTCGATTTGAGGTATTAGTGATCATAAGAGCCCAAATATCTCTTTGATCGTAAAGAGTTGAAACGGTTATGAGGCAAAGAGATCGCATTGATAAGAGTAGCTTCGGGGACCAACAGATGGAATGTTACGGGAACCGAGAGAGTCGATGAAGGACTCATATTCCAACCGTTCGTTTAGGTTATGTTTTCGAGGACGAAAAACTTTAGTGGGGAGAGTTGTGACACCCAAATAAATCGACTATTAAATAATTACGATTTTTAATTATTAATTTAATTAGAGATGAAATATTTAATATTTTGAATTATGGAAGTCAATTAAATTAGATGGAAGTGGGTTATCGGTGGTGTGATGAATAAAGTGAGGTGTGAGGAGTAAAAGACTCTACTCACATTAATTATGTTATTTTTATTATGATAGAATAATAAAAGAAATAAAAGAAGGAAAAGAGGAAAAAGGATCTTTTTGGGGAAAACTCATTGTACGTGGAATTGAGAAGAGGAGAAAAGGAGGAAGAAGACCTAAGGTGTCTGAATTCGAAGAACCCACAAGGTAAGGGGTGATTTCGATTGGTTATTGCTTATTATAGGTTTTGATGTTAATATTATAGACCATAGCATGTTAGGAAATCTATGTTTAGGAATTTTTAGGTTCCCATGGATGTGTACCTAATAGTGTCAGATGGTGTCAGATTGAGTCCGATCGAGTCGAATGTGTATGGAATATGATTAGTGTCAAGAGATGAAAATAGATGATGAAAATATGTTGTTTGATGTGATAGATGATGCAAAATGATGTGTTTTAGTGTTTCCCATGTTGAAGTTCGTATGGGTAAGAATGGGTTTGATTGAAAATGAAAGAGTGTTGTCAAAAGTGCAGAAAATGACATTTTAACACGTGGGAACCGGTTCTTGTATATGTAGGAACCGGGTTCCCTTTGAAAATTTGGCAAAATCGAAAATACGAGGAACCGGCCTCGTATGGGTAGGAACCGGTTTCCATACATTTTCCGTAAACGAGGTTTTGAACTTTCAGAACCGTTCTGATATGTAGGAACCGGTTCCACCTTTAATTTTGAAAATGTCAAACTTTGAAAATTCATAACTTTCAAACCGTAAGTCCGCTTTGAGCCTGCTTTGGACGTTATTTTCTAAATTTAATGCTCTATTTTATGAAATGAAAATATTTTCCAAAACTTGAAATTATTTTGAAAATGGGCCAAATTTCGAAATAGGTGACTTGACTAACGATATTGATGTGTATGCGTAGATCCCGTGGTGATGGATATATTGATACCGAGTCGCGACCCCAAAATTTACCCGCTTAATTTAAGCCTACGCTTTGTCGAATATTCGTAATCGTGGTTGAACCGAGGTTTTCCCAACTTTCGATTTCTCTGTCGCAGATTTGAGTTATGTTGTCAATCACCCAAGATGGCTCTCTTGTTTTCCGACTCTTCTATTTATTCACTACCAAGGCTTATTCTAATTCAAGACATTAATTGATTCTTTGTTTCGTCCGCGAGCTACAATTGCAAGTGTTTCAAAATAACTTTCATTTTCTTATCCAATAGCTCTTGTACACGGATTTTGATCATTGAGATGCCTCGACGCCTTTATTGATGTATTCCTCGAGGCATCATCAAGGTTTTCCATAATTAAATAAATTTGGGGCTACCGATTGGGCCATAGAGTTTAAAGATGAATAATCAAGTTTATCGTGAAAAGTGTGTATTGTTGGACTTTAGAGTGCATTTCTTGAGTTTGTTAGAAGTCATTTTAAAGAATGCGCTAAAGAGGATTTTATTTCTTTTATAATTAATTAAGAGACTTTCCATCTTGGCAAGTTTGAAATGTGAGGAAAAGTTGGAATCGGATTTCGCTTCCAAACACTTTCAAATGCGGATCTTGTTCAAGTATTCTAAAACGCTATAGTCCACTCAAGTTTATTACTTAGTTTTGGAAAATTTTGCCAAGACTTGTTTATTCAAAGATTGATACGAGGACAAGGATTACAAATATGGAACATTATGTTATATGATTCAAGATTGAAAATGTTCGTAACCAAGCTTTATCTCTATTCTAATTTCAACTTTGTTTTCACAAAGAGGAAAAGAAAGAAAGCTCAATATTGGATATAAATTGAGTTTTCATGTATGTCATGGATGTTACAAGTTGGCTACGAGTTTACTTTCGAATTACAATTTGTTACAAAAAGAAGTAATCTGAAATGCTACAATTCAAAATTCTACAAGTTCCTAAATCCTAAAGTTTCTATGATGTTCTTGGCAATTGTCAATTCTTCCTCTTTTGCTCATTCTTCTTCACCCATGTTCTTCATCGCCATGCCATCCTCATCATCTCACCACATGAAACAAGAAAAGAAATCGGGTTAGAAGTAACAAAACATGATTGAAACATAAACGAAAACGCAAGAAAATATCAGAAGATTGTTTCTTTTGTCATAACATCATCATTAGCGGCGAAGCGGAATCGTATTCAAACGATAAGCCTCATAATCAAGATTAATCATCGGCGAAAGCGCTTTTCAAGAATCACGGGCTAGCCCGTTCACGAACAAGCAATCGAGGCGACAAGCATACAACGGCCGCAAGAAAAGGAGAATAAAGCGACAAATATAATTCGACAAAGAAGAGAATAAAGCGACATTTTCGGCCGCAAGCATACGAAACGGATGATTTGATCTGTGGCAGCATATAGCAACATTATAAGGCAATGATTCGATTCGAAGCATATGAGAGGCAACGTTGTTTCACCGCTTAAGGCAACGAACAAGTGTACATATCACCATAATAATTCCTACAATATAACAACAGTAAAAGCCAAAGAAGCATTAAACATAGTTGAGAAAGAAAATGAGTCCCAAAATCAACAACTTGACAAGCCTACATCATAGCATAAAGTGTAGCGTTAGGGCAATTTGAGAGAGAAGATGAGTCAAAATCGAGCGCACTCAATTTCGTATCGTATGTATGGCAAGTCACTCAAACTCGTAAAACAAGATGGCCTAATGAGAGTTCGTGAGGTGGCATGGTATCATATCCCAAACACAAGCAAGATGGACAAGCAAAAATCAGTGATAATATCCGTTCGTAATCAAGGGACAGGAGAGAATAGAAGTCGAAATATAGATAACCAACATCGTACTCAAAGAAAATGTGTTGTAATATCCGTTTAATAAAACCCCAAACTAAGAGAGCAATCTGTTCTTACTTTTACAAAAACCCAGAAAAGAAAAACACCGAAACAAAATCCAGAAAATCAAAAGTACAACCCTGTTCTTATCATTCAGAATTCAAAAATGCAAGCATACAGAAAACCCAATAGAAAGCATAACATAAATCATCATTTTCCAATCTAACCACCTTCAGACATATATCTTTCAGAAATTACATTCTGACAAGTAGTGAAAGAAGAAGAGGGAAAGAAGAAGAGAACAAAGATCGGAGCAATCTCACCCGGAGCAAGAGGTGGTTGAAGCCAGCCATTTAGGGTTCCAAACCTCCAAAAACTCCATATCGGTAAGCCAAAGCGGACTGAAATCGAAAATCAACACAACATTAATCGTAAACCAAAATCGAAACATGCAATCCGGTTTGAGATGAGAGAGACAAATCGCGAATGAGAGAAGAAGAGAAACAGATCGGAGATTCTGGTGAGAACGCGCCGGTGAGAGAGTGAGGCCGATCGCAACAGTGAGAGAAGAGAGCAACCGTGGTGGAGAGAGAGAACGGGAGTTCCGGAGACGAGAGTGACGGCGAGGGTTTCTGAGAGAGCGATGAGAAACGGTGAGAATGGGCACGCGAGAGAGATATGGGAGTGAGGATTTGTTTCTTCTGTGTTCTGTCCCATATGAAAAATATTTTTGTTTAATTTCTTTTTTTCTTAAATAAAAATATATAAACCAATTAATTTTTCTTTTACTTTAAATCTGGTGGTGACAAGTGTCACCACCTAGTTTTGTAATAAAAAAAAATCTTTTTCTTTATTTTATTGTTTTTAATTAGTTTATTTTAAAGAAAAAATGTTAATGTTAAAGAAAAATGTATATGTGGTGTAATGGAGCATTTTGGGACAAGATCTGTGGCACCCAGTTTACTAGCACATATGGAAGTATTTCGGACCTACAAAAGTTCAGATGGATTTTTTGCACACCGCCCGTAACCTCGATAATCAAAGCTATTTCCGAACTTATTCTATTTCAATTAATTTATTTCACAATAATATTTTGTTGCGATGTACTAAATAGTTATTGGATCTGATAGCTTTTATTTGATGATTTATCGATTAAACTATTAGCCGATTTTTCATCAAACAGAAAAAATCATCTCTAATAATTATTTAAGCTTCCGATTGTATTGTTTGGTATTTTGTCTGTTTACTTATTCATTCAGCATTTATTAACCAATGTACACGGTGCACCCAACGGAAATTAAAATCAATTCGATTTCATCTTGATTGGCTCATACGCCGATTTCTTAAAGGGTCTCATGGTTATGGACGGGCATGGCTATCCTTATTTAGATTGGTTAAAGCCCTTGTTGCTTTAATCGATCATAACCTAAAATAATATTGGTCTATATACCAATCACCATGCATAAGGGTTCTCATGGTCGGGGATAGAGCACCTATCCTCACGAGGTTAATTGAGTCCATATACTTGATTAACCATAACCCGCTCCATTTCATCTCAAAGACGCTGCACGTAATACTTTGCAATTAAAGTTTCAAACCTCGATCCAATGTCGAGCGCATTTTCGAAACATTTTTCATAATAAATACAAGTTTTTTAGTCGTTAGACGATAGCCTAGTTGCTAAAAAAAAATTGTAACCAATAAACTATCGCTTTTAAGTCATCGACGCTAGACCGGCTTAAAGACTCTAAACAACGTGGAACTTTCACCTCACTCTTTCATAAGAAAATATTTTTGGGTGATAGATTTACTCCGTAACATTCGCTGGGTTTCTAGTATTTGAATCATGAGACGCTAGCCTCGTTGTTCAAAGACTTTTCATCCACCTAAAACGATTCAACCAACTCAAATTCTTTTATCGCCATACGCGATCATCAAACTCTTTTCAATAAAGAGGTGCATTAGTCGCTTCAAATGCGAGCGAGGACTTAAGCTTTTCAAACAAACAAAACAAGTCCTAGTTCAAAACATTTGAACGCCTAAACGCACGATTTTTCGTATAAAATCAATGCAACCAATTAAAGCTTTTTAAGAGGAACTACAAAGTTTTGACTTTCCCATTGCACGAGGAATATGTAGGCACACGGCTCAAACCGTACAAACTCAAAATAATAAGAAACAAATTTCGCTTTTTAGCATCCATGACTTAGTAAACACACACACAAAAGCGTAGAATTAAATGGGTCCTGCCGAGTACGATGGATGAAGGGTGCTAATACTTTCCTTACATAACCGACTCCCGATTCCACTTTTTGGTCGCAGACCGCCTTTATCCGCTTCTTTGGGGTTTTATCTATATTTTCCGCTCTTTTCGTAACTAATAAAATTAGGTGGCTATTTCACCGCTGAGAATTAAAAGATTTTTGAAAATCGAGTCGCTTCATGCGACTTCACTGGGAGATTTTTAAAATTATTTTTGACTAAGCGAGTCAACCCTAATTTAATTCTTCGCCAGGTGTTTACCATTCATTGCCGTTATTTTATATCCCGTTGATGTTTTTGATATTTGGGCGTTGGTTATGATTCAGAAAAGCCCAATACCTGTGCTTCTAGGAAACATAAGTTTAGAGTGGTTGAGTAGCTTAGGTCCATTGACATCCGTGTTCCTTGATCGACGGAAGACCACGACTTAGAGTTGGTCTTTTAAGGAATTATTGCATCGCATTTATAGTGCGGTATGATAATTCTTGGATAAAAGGCCTATAACTCTAAGTTTTAGGATGTCCAAAACAAGTCGACCACCAAAGGATTTTCGAGTATCCCGTTAAGAGCCCTTGAGTATACTTTGAAAATATTATCGCATGGCGGTATTATTTTTAAAAAGGGATCCGAGTCTCCGAGAAACATTTAGCAAAAAACACTAGAACCAACCTTGTTTTGGGGAATTGCCGAGTGGGCATCGAAACCATGTCCCACCAACCAAAGGACCTTTTTATAGATCTACTACATCGCATTGAATATCATCTTAACTCATTTACATTGCATTTTGCATTAATCATTCATTTTTCATCATACGTGTTGCCATTTTCGTGTATCTTGAAAGGACTCAATCTTGGAAACAATTGATCACACATGGATTTAATCAAAAGGCATAACCTCATCTCAAATTCAAGATCCCGTATACTCAAACTCGTCAAGCTCGTGAGGAAGGTGAATCACCAGCTTGAATAACTTTATGCCGATATGGGTGGATCTTGAACCGTTAGATACTACGTCGATCATGATGCTCAAAGCCTTAGTGAAGTTTTATGATGCTCTCTCACGGTGTTTCACATTCCGTGACTTTCATTAGTCCCGACGATCAAGAATCGAAAGGTTGTTGAATTGGCCTTGAAAGATGATGTTCCTTTTACCAAGTCGAGAACGTTTGATGCAAAGGATATAGTAATGCTCGACTCTCCCTATCGTAGAAATAAAATAAATTGTTAGAAAAAGGTATCTCAAGGAGATTCTGGAACAAAAAGTCAAGAATTGGCAAGTGGTAAGAAAATTGATGTCGCTCAATACAGCTAGCCTTGCTAATTTATGGAGTGGTTTTGTTTCCTAGCAACGAAGATGATTACATAAGTCAACCCGCCATTGGTGTTTTCCTTTCAGATAACCCTGCCCGTGATTATTATGCACATGCTCCTCAACATCCATATCCGATACGAGAAGAAGAAAGGGGTCGGATATGTTTTGCTCTTATGGTTAAAATCCCATATCCTCGTAGAGGACCGTGGTCGTGGATCTTGAAAATTTGAGTTGGTCTCAAAATTGGCCTCCCTCATCGCTAATGGTGTGTTTTGGTACCGGATTGGTATACGGGAAGTCATCACATTGTGGGGCATTTCTAATGTTCCACTAATCGGATCCCAAGGTTGCATCAACTACAATCTGAGGTTAGTTCTCAAGCAACTTGGTTGTTATATGGAAACCGCACCAAGGGAGGAGTTTCTGAGGGAGTTTATCTTATTAGATTTCGGAAGGGACGATCCAGGTTTTCTGAAACAGATACAAAAGGCATGGACTAAAGTTCACAAGAAGGGGGCCGAGCTCAGAAAGAGGGGGAATGAAGATGGAGAACCATATGAATCCTGGATACTTAGGAGGGTTATGGAAGTGAAATTGCCGTTTGCTGCGGAGGTTCCGTTTGATGTGCCGGAACCTGAGATCACTCACATCCCAATTGATGAGTTCAATAAACTTAAACTTACCATCACAGAAATGCAAGTGGAGGAAGGTCTACAACAGTCCCTTACTCATTACATTAAAGAGACGAGGCGGTTCGAGCCCCGTGAGAAAGGGATGATGAGTTGCTAAGAAGTCAAGAGCAAGAAACAGAGAGAAAGGCAAAGTCCGTAAAAGACAATTTGAATGCGCAAATTTTGAACTAAGGGAGTTTAATCGAAGTTAGCCGTGAGTAAAGGCGAGGGAAAAGCCTACGCGGATGAGGAAAAGGCCATCCAGCGGTTAGATCTAAAGACAACCCTCAACACTCAAATTAAGAGTCAAGGTCGCAAGAGATGTTGAATCTAGCTTAGCACATGAAACTCGCCTCAAGGAAAAGGCCTGCCTAGCACGCGATTTTAGACTCATGGAGTTATCCCGAAAGATTCGTGAATTGGACACCGCAAGGATCCGCCGTCTGGGGAGGCATCGTATGAGAGTTGTGAGGCCCAAAGTAGGGTTGAGAAGAAGTTTGGCCATCAAAATGAACTTGGTGGACCGAGGGAAACTATTTTCATCTTAGAAGAAAGCGGCTGTAATTTATACGACAATTATTCCAGCTGCGGAGTTTTGCGCGCTAATGGTGGAAGTCCTTCGGCCTCAACACCGTGGGAAGACCTAAGAAAGTCGAGCCTCCATGCGTGGAATACTTCATCGATCCGCAGAGGTATGGTGGAGCGGTTCCAATATGAGATAAGAAACTTCAGCCCTACGAGACAAAGACTTCCGATCTTCTTTGATTTTATGTTTTCTTCAACTCCAAAGCATTGTTGAATTAAAGCGGACCCACGAGTCCCGCTTCTTTATTTTGCCTTCAAGAACTAATGTTTGTACTTTGACTATGTTTGAATGAAGAAGTTGATTATCTATTTTGTGTGTGATGATTGTTTACAAAGTGATTGGGTCCGATAAAGATTCTTAAGAACGGGAACCAATCATAAATCATTTTGCATCAAATCATACATAATCATGCATATTGTTAAAAGCAAACGCCAAGCTCATTGCACTTTTCTCCTTCGATTCAAGTCGACTATTGAAGTCCGTGATTAAACCAGAGTCAACGAAGAAAAGCAATGGATCAATATGCGACGTAAACAAGCGGCTATGCAAGATGATATTGATACAATCGAAAGCAAAGATGGATCGCTTGGTGGAAATGTCAGCCTCAAAGATGTAAGAGAAGAGGAAAGTGGCTACCATCGTCATCGCCGTCACCGCTTATAGCTAAAATAACAACGCAGCCTAACAATGCATCTAACGACGATCGTCATTATTCCTCCCGCCATCACCGACAACGTGAGAACTCGAGGCGACCGCTCCTCAAGAGTGCATGCATCCAATATTCCATTCTATGGAATGCCATTTGATTCCTTCCAACGGAGCAGAGAATCTAGGAACGTCGCCGCCTCTCATGGCGCTTAACCGAGCCATGGAAATGACGAAAGCAAAGGCAAGAAGAGGATGAACAAGAGCATCTTTGGTCTACAGCCCTCACGTGAGGAAGAGCAACAAGATGACTATATGAGGCGCTTTTACCGTAACGTGGAGACCTCAGAAACCAATCCTTTCCGTGACGTGACCGCCGTAAAATGTAAAGAATTACCAACAAATGAAGGAGCCAAGAGGGAAGAACGTTGTTACCGCAGACATGTGCCTTGTGTCTGATGTTGTCATTCACCAAAGTTTACAGCCCGATTTCGAGAAGTATAGAGGGTGAGCTGTCCAGATACTCATCTAAGAATGTATTGTCGTAAATGGCAAAGACATGTCAAGAATAGCAAACCGATGATCCATCGCTGGATACCTCGGGCTTCTTAGACGGTACATGCAACTCTAAAAGACAAACATTCGCTTCGATGATTTATCCAAGGTTTTCTTCAAGCAATACCATTTCAATACTACTTTGCTCCCAACCGAGTACAACTTCGTAATGTCACGAAAGAAAGGGAATCGCTTACGAATACGCCAGATGGAGAGAGGTGGTTTATGGGTGCAACCGGCGCGAAAGAGATGAATGATTTGTTTATGGAACATTGCCCATACAATATTACGAAGATTGATCGAAGCACTTTCTGACTTCTAACCGTAATTGGTGAAAGAATGAAGAAGGATTGAAGACCGAAAATTTCCGGAGGAAACGAGGTCCGCCCACAAGAAAGGTATTCAATGGTTTCAAGAGGAAAGAGGTCAAAACCAATGTCAGAGCATGGAGCCGAGGAAGAGGAAGGGTAGATCACCGCCCAGATCCGCCTCATGTCCGATCCCCTATATGCCATATCCCTACGTGGTCGCCATGCAATATCCGAGTATGCCGATCAAGAATCCAATGCAAGTGCTAATGCAAGATTTTACCAGTCCACCGAATCAAGTTCAACAACAACAACAACCACCAATCAAGTCGTAACAAGGGTTTAGTCCAACAAAGGAGTCCGTGACTACCACAAATATACCAAAGAAGAAATCCAAATTTATTCCTATGACATACTCGAGTCTTCCGTCAGATTTAGTCCAAGATGAAGGGTGATACCAAGAGAATTGAAGCCTTCCAGTGGCCTCCTAAGCCTTGGTTTAACGAGAATGCTAAATGTGCTTCCATGCCAACCTCCAGGCACACTACAGGATTGCTTCGCTCAAATGCAAAGTCCAAGAATTAATTGACCTAAGTTGTTGATTACCGATGTTCCTAACATAGCTAATAATCCGCTGTCGAGGCATGGAACATCATCGCTGAATGCTTTAATTGAAGAAGGAGGTCTTGTTGTGGAAGTAGGGCAATTGAAAATATCCTTAAAGAAGGTGTTTGAAGAATTGAAGAACGCTGATCTATTGGAAGAAAGTCATGATGACTGTTTGATTTGCCAGGATGATCCCGGACATTGTGTAAAGTTCAAAGATTACTTGCAAGGATTGATGTATCAGCATTTGGTCCAGTTTGGCCGAGCTCCCGCAGAAATGGAAGTAGATGTGGTGGTTCCGCTCATCAATAATAGGAGGCTTCATATATCTCCTACCCAAGGAGAAGTACTGGTTACAGCAGTGGAACCCATGACGGTTTATCCTCCTGTCCGAATCCCCTATGAAAATACAAGAGCTGTGCCTTGGAGTTATGAGCATGAAGTGGTCGTAGGTGGCAAGCCAATGATGTTGGAAGAAACTACTATTGAAAACATCACTGGTCCTAGTGGTACGACCCGAGCTCGAGTTTATCATCAAGATCTAATAAAGAATAGAGCAGTAAAGTGTCGATATTCCTCCAAAGAATTCAACTCATCGATTTGGGTGCGTAAGAGTCAAGGATATCTTTAAGTCGAATGATGAGACTTTAAAAATAATCAAAAGGAGTGACTACAAGGTAGTGGATCAACTTAGTCAGACTCCAGCGAAAATCTCAATCCTATCTCTATTAAGAAGTTCTGAAGCCCACAAGGTGGCCCTGTTGAAATTTCTTGATAGCTCGTACGTAGCTGAAGATATCACCATCAATCAGTTAGATGCTGCAGTTTCCAACTTAAACGATGGTAGTTGCTTGTCATTCACTGACGCCGATCTCCCTCAAAGTGAAGGCAGTCACAACATGGCTCTCCATATTTCTGTCACATGTGGTGGGACAACTCTCGCCAGAGTTCTAGTGGATACAGGCTCAGCCCTGAACGTAATTCCAAAGATAACATTGGCTCAGCTACAGGTAGATGGGGCAATTATGAAACCCAGCTCACTAATTGTGAAGGCGTCATGGATCGCGAGATGGCAGAGGAGAGATCGATCTTCCAAGATCGATTGACCCCAACTCTTCAATATCACCTTCAAGTAATGGACATCTTCCCACCATACCGCTTTGTTGGGACGGCCTCGGATCCATAGTAAAGGCGGTCACCTCAACTTTACACCGTAAATCAAGTTCTGCTAAACAACCGATTGTGGAAGTTAATGGTGAGGAGGACTATCTAGTCACCATGTGTCCGAATTCAAATATGTGGACGAGGAGATGAAGTGCACGTAAACCCTCTTTCAAGCTCTAGAAATTTTTCGGATCCGGTGCGTATGAAATGAAGATACCAAAGGCCCAGAGGTAATATAACCCGTTGGCAAGATGTTAAGGTTCTCATTGAGGCCGGAAACCCTGAAGGTTGGGGAACTGTGATAGATGTAGAAGAAAAGAAGGACAAATGCGGGCTTGGTTATCAACTATCCTCCGTGACCAAAGGAAGTTCAAATGGGAAAAGGAAAGATACCTCATCTAGGGATACTTTTGTGGCAAAGGGCTCCCGTCCGTTCCGAGAAGGCTATCAATGCCCTTGAAGATGATGAACGCAGTGGAGATTGCTCAGATGGTGTTTCGTATTCTCCCGTGCGCCCTCAAGAACTGTCAAGGATGTTACCCCGCCATTTCATTTTCAAAGTAATTTCGTTTTAAAATCGAAAATCATGTGCTCGCCTAAAGCACAAAGGATTGTTTTGTAGGCTCGATATGAATGATTTTGTCCGCAATGAAAAGCTCATTTTGTTATTCACTGAGATCCCTTTTATTGTCTTTACTTTATCTTCCAATGCATATAAATAAAAGCAACAACACTTTCATTGTTTTCTCATAAACAAATGCATATCTAAAAGATAAAATCAATCGCTTACGCAGACACCGAATTGAGCCTATTGAACGAAGCTATGCTATAACTCTCCTCGACTCGATTTCCGATCAACCAAGCCAAGAGGATGGTGAAGAAGACTATGAACTCCCCCAAGAGTTGGTACGTCCGGGTCGAACACGAGGACAAGATGATTCAACCTCATCGTGAACCGGATGTGATCAACCGCACCGAGGAGGATCGAAGAAGTCAAGATCGAACCGCTTGGGGCAAGAAGTAAAAGATGAGTTGGTCAACTTATTGCGAGAATTTGCGGATGTGTTTGCTTGGTCATATCAAGATATGCCTGGACTTGATACGGATATCGTAGTGCACAAGTTGCCATTAAAGCCCGAATGCTCACCTGTGAAACAGAGACCAAGGAGGACGCATCCTGAGATGGCAAAGAAGATCAGAGATGAAGTTAAGAAGCAAATTGATGCTGGTTTCTCACCGTGGTCAGATATCCGTATTGATTGCTAACATCGCACCGTCCCCAAGAAGGATGGAAAAGTTCGAACGGTGTGTACTCATCGAGACTTAAATCGGGCCAGCCTAAGGACGATTTCCCGTTGCCCCACATTGATGTTTTAGTAGACAATACAGCACAGTCTTCAGTTTTCTCTTTTATCGACGGTTTTTCTGGATACAATCAAGTTAAAATAGACCCGGCAGATATGATGAAAACAACGCTCACCATCCCACGGGCACCTTTTGTTACAAGGTCATGCCTTTGATCAAGAATGCGGGCAACTTATCGTAGAGCTATGGTAGCCTGCTCCATGACATGATGCATAAGGAAATCAAGTATATGTGGATGATATGATCGCCAAATCTCGTGATCAAGAAGAAAGCACGCTGTCCATCTCGTGAAACTGCTCGAAAGGTCGAGAAAGTACAAGCTTCGACTAAATCCTAACAAGTGTACTTCGAGTCCGGTCCGAAAGTTACTGGATTCATAGTAAGTCAACGGTATCGAGGTGGACCCCGACAGTAAAAAGCTATTCAAGAGATGCCAAGACCAAGAACGGAGAAAGAAATTCGTGGTTTCTTGGGACGATAAATTACATTTCCGTGTTTATATCGATTTGACAGCCTACCGTGAACCTTTGTTCAAGCTTATTGAAAAGATCAAGCCATCATATGGAATGATAATTGCCGGCATTTGATAAAATCAGGAATACTTACAAGAGCCACCTATCTTGATACCACCGTGTCCGGAGGCCTCTTATAATGTAATTCTCACCGATCAAGGATCGATGGACGTGTTCTGGGCAACACGATGACACGGGAAGGAAAGAGCACGCAATCTATTATCCGAGTAAGAAGTTTACGTAATGTGAAAGTCGGTAATCTATACTAGAAAAACTTGTCGCTTTAAGCTGGCCCTTCGTCGTCTGAGACAATACATGGTGTGTCACACTACGATGCTAATATCCAAAATGGATCCTATCAAATACATCTTCGAAAAGCCCGCTTTGATTGGAAGGATTGCACGTTGGCTGATGTTACTATCTGAATATGACATTCAATATGTAACTCAGAAGGCAATCAAGGGAAGTGTGGTATCAGAATATCTCGCCCACCAGCCTATGGAGGACTATCAACCGATGAGATTTGACTTCCCAGACGAAGATGTTATGTTCATTAGAGAATGCAATATTCCTGGACCAGAAGAAGGACCCGAGCCAGGATCCCGGTGGACACTCGTGTTTGATGGAGCATCCAATGCAGTGGGGCACGGAATAGGGGCGATTATAACCTCTCCAACAAGTTTTCATATTCCATTCATCGCGTAATCCGCTCTGATTGTACCAACAATATGGCGTAGTACGAAGCTTCAGATTCTGGATTGAAGTACCATTGATCTAAGGATCAAAAATTTGAAGTTTATGGAGATCTCAGACTCGCCGCTTGTCAAGTCAAGGAGAATGGGAGACTCGTAATGAAAAGTTGATTCCATACAGTAGATCATGTTTCGTCGATACCGATTCAATGAGATTACTTTCCATCACATTCCTAGAGAGGAAAATCGCTTATCGACGCTTTAGCCACTTTATCATCAATGTTCAAGGTCAAGGGCTAATGAAGCACCTTCCATCATTATCGAGCCGCCTAGACGAACCTCGCCATGATGTTGATCGAGGAAGAAACCGACGGCAAACCGTGGTTTTATGACATCAAGCAAGACATGGAAAAGGGCGGTACCCGCAGGGGCATCTATTATCGATAAGAAGACTTTGAGGAAGTTGTCCGCCAACTTTTCTTGAGTAAGGTGCCGTATGTTTAAATTTTGATTTGGTCTTGCTCGGGACGCGTGGATAGACACGGGCGCATCAACTTATTATTGAAATTCATGAAGGTTCTTTGGTGTTCACGCAATGGGCATGCAATGGCGAAAAAGATCCTCGTATCGGTTATTATCGGATGACCATGGAAACAGATCGTTGTCTATGCAATGAGATGCCACAAGTGTCGATTCACCGATAAGATGCATGTGTCACCTCACCGAATGTTTTGACTTCTCCATGGCCTTTCTATGGGGAATTGATATGATCGGATGATTGAACCGAAAGCTTCTAACGACATCGATTCATACTAGTCGCCATAGACTACTTCACTAAGTGGGTCGAGGTCAGACGCAAAGGTGACACAACATGTGGTTACCCGCTCATCAAGAATAATATAATTTGTCGCCACTATGACTCCAAGCAAGATTATCACCGATAATGGGACAAATTTGAATAACAAAATGATGAAGGAGAGCTCGACACGCTCAAGATTGATCATCACAACTCATCTCCCTACGCACTAAAGATGAATGGTGCTGTTAAGCCTAACAAAAATATCAAGAAAATCTTGCAAAATGGTGAAGACGATAAGGATGGCACGATATTCGCTTTACACGGGTACAGAACGTCTATTCGCACTTCGACAAGAGCAACACCTTATTCTCTTGTTTATGGCATGGAAGCAATACTTCCTATAGAGGTGGAGATTCCTTCCCTCAGAGTTCTGATGGAGACAGAGTTGGAAGAAGCGGAATGGGTTCAAAATAGGTATGACCAGCTCAATCTGATTGAAGAAAAGAGGCTGACGGCCATCTGTCATGGTCAACTATACCAGAAGAGAATCAAAAGGGCTTTCGACAAGAAAATTCGACCCCGCATGTTCAGAGTGGGCGAGTTGGTATTAAAAAGAATAATATCTCAGCTGAAGCAACTCGATTTTCAAAGATCTTTTTCAATTCTCGAAAACGGTGAAATCGCCACCTAATTTTATTCGTTCTGAAAAGAACGGGGAAATATAGATAAAACCCCAAAGATGCGGATAAGGCGGTCTACGCGACCAAAAATTGGGATCGGGAGTCGGTTATGTAAGGGAAGGTATTAGCATTCTTACATCCATCGACTGATGGGACCCATTTAATTCACGATTTGTGTGTGTTTACTAAGTTATGGATGCTAAAAGAAAATGTAATTTGTTTCTTATTATTTTGAGTTTGGCACGGTTTCGTAACTGCAGCCTACATATTCCTCGCAATGGGAAAGTCAAAACTCTGTAGTTCCTCTTAAAAAGGCTTTAATTGGTTGCATTGATTTTATCTGAAAAAATCGTGCGTTTAGACGCTTCAAATGCTTTGAGCTAAGACTTGTTTTGTTTGTTTGAAAAGCTTAAGTCCTCGCTCGCATTTGAATCGACTATTGCACACTCTTTATCCGAAAAGAGTTTAATGATCGCGTCTGAGCGATAAAAGAAATTGAGTGAGTTGAATTGTTTTTAGGTGGATGAAAAAGTACCGAACAACGAGGCTGCCTCACGATTCAAATACTAGAAACCCGAGGAACGAAAGTTCGCCCAAGTCGTCTATCACCCAAAAAGTTTTCTTGAGAAAAAGTGAAGTGAAACGAGTTCACGTTATTTAGGAGCCTTTAAGCCACGGGTCTAGCGCCCCACGACTTAAAGACTAAAGTTTGTTTGAGGGACAAGTTTTTTTAGCAATTAGTCTAGCGTTTAACGACTAAAAAACTTGTACTTTATTATGAAAAAGATTTCGAAAATGCACCCGACGTTGGATCGAGGTTTGAAACTTATTATGAAAGTGTTTTTGCAATGCGAGTTATGGTTCATTGAATAATGGTCCTAAGGTGTGATAACGAAAAAGAACAAACAATTGTATACAAGCATTAGATAAAACAGGTAAATGAATTAAAAGCCCATACAAGGTGGCTTGCGCAAATAAATGAGTTACATTGTGTAGGTGCATGCGCGAAATAAATTTAATCGATTAATTAAACAAAACTTAATCAAGTAATTAGTTTAATAAAATTAATTAGGTAAACTAATTAATTTTAAATAACCTAATTAGATAATTAAATAATGTTTAACCATTCAATCAAGGTTTCATTAAGTCCCAAGAGCAAGCGTGGTGGGTGCAAAATGTGTGGCCGTTAGACGCTTCAAAGCTTTGTCAACTCTGGTTAAAAATGGCTCGCATTTAGTATTAGTTTGAAAATGTTTTTGGTTTGGCTTGTGGATAAATAATTAAACGACAAAGCAATAACAATATTTACTAATTATTACATCACGTGAAAGGGGTATAAATTTACAAATGGGGATATTGCAAGAAAAAGAAATAAATACTAGAAGTTTCCTAATAAATAAATAATAAAAAATATCTAATTAAAACTACTATTATCATCATTTTTTTTGTATTTTTGGGACATATACTAAAAAGAAAATATAATAATAATAGTTACTAATCAAAGGAAAATAATGGTAATAATAATAATAATAGTTATGATAATAATAGTAATAAAAGAATAATAATAATAGTTGTTTAGTAGATAAAATTAATAAATATTAGTAATAAAATAATATTAATAATAATAGTAATGATATAATAGGAATTATGATAATACGATAGTAATAATGTAATAAGAATAATAGTAATAATAATAGATTATTAATTGAGAAAAATACTGATAGTTTATCAATAATAACAATGTTTAGTAATAATAATACTAATTACTAATAGTAAATAATAATAATAATAATAATAATAATAATAATAATAATAATAATAATAATAATAAGTTATAATAAAATGGAAAGGGAAAGAAACAACACAATCCGTACTCTCTCAATCGTGTTTCTTTCTTTGGTTTTTCCTCTCTACCTCGCCGGAACCCTCAAACCCTCATCTCTCACTCGACCCCTCACCGGCCGCGATTGTTCGTTCTCTCTCTCACGGCGCGATGCTTCCGTCTCTCTTCTCATCGATCACGATCGACCTCTCTCTTCTATCTTCTCATCGCGATCGCGATTCTGTTTGCATGTTCATATGGGTTTCGATTTCGTTTTGATATTTCCTGGTATTTGGTTTGCAGGTTCAAAACTGGAGAAGGAGGAGGACGGCGACGAGATTCGCAACCCCTCCGTCAGACAAATCGGGTATTACCTTTCCGAACTTCTCTTCCTCTCTTCTTTTTCGATCCTGAAGGCTTAGGCGGCGAAAATGATGATGCTCTGTTGCTCTGTATGCTTGCGTTTTAATTGTCTTGCGTTGGTTTGTTTTCTGGGCTGGTTTGTAGAGTTTTCGGTTTTGTGGTTCTGGGATTTTCTGTTTTTGTTGAACTCTCCACCGTGTCCTGTATTTCGGTTTAGGTTAGGAATGATGAATTTGATACTACACTTTTTCTGGAAACAATGAACTGTTCTTCTTGATTTTTCTGGTTGTTTTGGTTATGAATGCAAACTGTCTCAACTTGTGAACTGAACCTCTCTTTTCTGTTAGCTAGGTCGGTGTTTTGATAAGAACAAAGAAAAACTCTCTTTGATATTTGGTTAGGTATTAAGAACAGATGCTTCACTTTTCTGGCTGTGGGTTTTTCTAAGAACCGATATTATTCCTCTTTCTTTGTCTCCTCTGGTTATATCTTCGACTTCTATCCTCCCTGTCCCTTCAGTTCTGAACAGATATGCACTCTGATCTTAGCTTGTTCCTGTCACTTTTGCTTGTGTCAGTATCTTAACACCATGCTTTTCCTGCTCTGACTCTGTTTGGCCATGCTGTTTGTACTTTACTGCTCTGAATTCTGAGCTTTACCATGCTTTTGCTCTGAATTTCTATTAGGCCATGTTGTCTTCTTTTCCTCTGATCTTATCAATTGTCCCTGTCGGATTTGAACTGTTGGATTTGTTGTGTATTTGCTGACAGCCTTGCTTTTGGTGATGATTTCTTGTACTTTTGGGCTGACTTTTGAGGCTTATAATTCTGGCTGCTATGTTGCTTGATATGCTGTGCCGACTTTTCTTTCTTCTCAACTGCCCTGTGCTTTAGATATTAGACTGTGAACTGATATAACACTTGCTCGCTGTCTGGAATATCAATTTTGTGAACCGATATGCTTGCTGTCCAGGATTTTAAACTGTCGCTTCGTTCTTTTTCTCTGATTTCTTCTCAATTGTCCCTGCCGCTTCGACTTTTATTGCTGCCTGTAGAATCATTGTCGCTTAGTATGCTATCGGAAAATGTCATTTTATATGCTTGCAGCCGAAAAATGTCGCTATCGACATTTGTTCGTGAACCGGCTAGCCCGTGATTTGCGAGCAAGCGTTCGCCGATGATTAATCTTTGATTATGAGGCTTATCGTTCCAAAACCTGATTCCCGCCAACGCCTAATGATGACCTTCGACAAAACATAATCCTTTTAATCTCTTGCACTGTTTTATGTTATGTTTCAATTATGCTTACTAATTGATTTTCCTTTTCTTTTTCATGTGGCAAGGAATGGTGGACGACACGGCACGGAGATGAAGAGGAATAACTACTCATGAAGAAACGCTTCGGAGGACGACAACGTGTTCGAAACAACCGGAGATCGTGGCATCAGTTTAGGGAACTTTAGCAATTTTGTAGATTTTAGAATTGTAATATCTAGGATTGCTTTTTGTAACAAAATTGTAATTTGAAATCAAACTCGTAGCAATTTGTAATGTTCCTGACATAAATGAAAACTTGAATTCAAATTTCCAAAGTTGAACTTTTCCTTCTTTTTTCTTTTTGTGAAGAAATTGAAACTGGAAATAGAAAGAAGCAAACTTGTTCTGAATATTTTCCGATCTTTGAATCGTATAGCATAATCGTTCCATATTCGACGATCCTTTGAAATGTTGATTAAATTGTCCCATAGTGACCTTTGAATGAAACAAGTCTTGGCAAAATTTCCAAAACTCGTAATAAACCTTGAATGGACTCGTAATTCTTTCAACATTTGAATGAGATCCGATTTGAACGGTGTTCAAATTTCAATGCCAATGTTGGTGTAAATTGAAGACTTAGAATTCAACCTATAACCTTGAATATTCGATTTGTTGTGAAAATCCGATAATTTATTTTGTATTGTTTAAGTAGAATTCAAAATTTCCTTTGAACTCCTACTTACGACCAACTTGTTAAATCATAAACCAACATCCCAATTGGCTCGAAAACTTTGAACTCCTTTCGCTTGAGAAATTTAATTTTGTGAATCGAATCTGTATGGATATCAACCACAATCATCGTACTTGTAATTAATATAAACTTGATGTACAAAATGGTCTAAGAAACTCAAATACTTTTATAGACCATGACCTTCAAACAAACTTAAAAGAAACCCCAAAATGGAATAATTAACCAATAAATCATAAACTTCCGTAATTTAACTACTTAATCTTGACAAATTCGCTTTAAATAATTTTGGTGGATACAAGAAAAGCACGAACGAATGTTCCAAGAAAGGTTATGGAAAGGAGGGTAAATTTTGGGGTGCGACATCAAGATAGAGATCCTCGAAATGGGCACCAAATTATGAAGGACCATACGTGGTGAAGAAAGTTTTCTCGGGAGGAGCTCTTGTTCTCACCAATATGGATGGAGAAGATTTGGCCCACGCTATCAACTCAGACGCGGTCAAGAAGTATTATGTCTAAAAAAAAAAGAAAGAGAAAAATTAAGCCCAGAAGTCAAACCCAAAGTGCTTAAGCAAAAAGGGTAGAATCCTGTGAACCAAGGTCCTCAAAAGGATGGTTCACGAAAAATTAGGAATGTAAAGACATAATGTTCACGGATGCCTCCGGACCACTACAAAGGCTCAGATGGAAAGGATTAGTTCAATCACTATCTTCGAGGCGTAAGGATGAAGAATAGCATTGAAGAGGGATAGCATGTTTGGGTTCAGTAGCGTTCAATTTCAATTTTGTTGTTGTTTTACGTAAACGTGTATAGATTCACTTGTCCTGTGTTCTCATAAAGGAATGCATTTATGTACATTATCCCGAGTATGAGTTATTTTTCTCATATTTTAATAATTAAAAATCGCTCATTGAACTTCATTTTGTCCTACTTTTTATCTTTTCTGCGTGATTAACTTAATGTCGCTGCTGTTCTAGATAAAGTTAAAAATCATTCATATGATAGAATCATGAAGTTTTGAAACTTAAAATTATTTTGATTCACGGAATGTCAGGGGTGACTGATTTTCTAAGCATTACGCCTTTCCTCCGATTTGAAGTATCCTTGTATCCGACGGTGTCTCTGTGAGAGGTTCATTGAAAGACATTGGTGACTTGAATTATTGACCATTGCTCTCCGTTGATCCCAGCGGGCAAGGCCAAGCTCTTGATAACCAATACATCAACTAGCATATTCATGCATAATTCATTCATTCATTCATCCATTCACGTCATATCACGACATATTCATCTGTTCAAAAAGTATATATTGGATGTGGAAGCCAGAAGTTTCAGGACAATCCAACTTTATTCCCCAGTGATAGGAGAATATTTGGGTGAAGGACAATCGGCGATTGTCATCTCCCCAAGAAGTTTCTCCCGTAGAATCGATTGATCATTCCCCAGTGAACTCTTATGACAACAAGATCGTTCAATTGGATTCCTCAGTGATATTTTCTTCTCCCAACAGTCAGGAAATCATGCATCATTTGCATTAGAAAAATCATATCATGCATATCATACTCATGCATTAGCTTCGGCTATTTGTTTTGCAGGTTTTTCAATGGAAATCAGAATATCCTCGTAAGGATCAAATTGAAGGATTAGTTCTCAGACGACAAAATTATCCTTTTCTTGCTACAAACACAAGTTATATACTTGTATGGATCTTCACAACTGATGGTTTCTCCAATCGAGATTTCTTCCCCAGCGAAACAGTTGTCTCTTTCAGATGGACTCTCACGTCAGCAAAATTATCAACCGGGAATCCCAAGCGAATTTTCCGCACGGTTTTCTTACGAAGTTTCCTCGGCGAAGCTTAATTTACTCGCAATGACTTCTGCAATTTTGTTCTCTGAGCTGTTCTCAGAAAACTACGTTGAACTGCTGGTGTGTTTATTTCCCTAGTAAGTTTTCAAATACTCAACAAATAAATATCCACCGGGTAGGATGTTTATTCAATCGCATGATATTTCTCCAACTCAGAAGTTGATCCACATATCCACTTGTTACAACACATTGTCCATACAATGTCAGCAAATTGAAGCTCATTACCCTAGAAGTTTTTCAGTCACAGGCGCTGAATCTGATTCTTCTATCAATGGTAAAGCTATCTTCCTACAAATTGAAGATCTTGTCAACTCAGAAGTTGTTCAACATGTCCGTACATGTTCAAGAAGATCTCTATCAGTAAACGCTTGAAACAAGATGTACCGACTTCATAAACATCTATATCACGGTGTGCTGGATATTATTATGTTTATCCCCATAGAATTGTATTCTTGGTGCGCAATGATTTTGTTCTCGGTAACTCGAAGTTACACGGTCAAAGACATTCAAGATGCTATGGCTCCTCGACTTTCGTGCACCAACAATTCGATATTATTCTAAGCCATCTATCGTAGGACTTTTGTTAAGTTCTCAATCATGTTATCGAGGACTCTTTGTTAAGTTCTCAATCATGTTATCGTAGGACTCTTTGTTAAGTTCTCAACCATGTCATTTCAATTTTGTTTAAGGTCTCTGTGTAGTCCTTGGTTCAGAACTCTTTGTTAAGTTCTCACTATGTCAAATTTTTCAAGATATTGCTTTTCGTCTTGAGAAGTTTGTTTCTTTTCTCATAGCATTTTCATTAAAATTGTTGTAAACTCATTTCGTTATACGGTTATCCCTGTTGTCGAAATCTCCTAGTTATTTCTCACCGTACTTTTGTGTTAAAGCATTCCGTTAATGCTTAGTAAGTTCTCTCTTCATGTTTTTCTTGGCTCCAATTCAAGATATGTTATCTATTTTTTTCGTGGTTTTGTCCGGCAAATTTTGTTTCTAGTATTCAATCCTCTTCACCTTGAACGCTCGAAAGTTGTCAATCTTTCTCACTTACCGTGTCTAAGATGATTGAATAGGGCAACCGCGACCCCAAAATTTACCCGCTTAATTTAAGCCTACGCTGTCGAATATTCGTGGTATCGTGGTTGAACCGAGGTTTTCCTAACTTTCGATTTCTAAGTCGAATTTGAGTTATGTTGTCAATCACCCAAGATGGCTTTGTTTTCCGACTCTTCTATTTATTCACTACCAAGGCTTATTCTAATTCAAGACATTAATTGATTCTTTGTTTGTCAAGTAGCTACAATTGCAAGTGTTTCAAAATAACTTTCATTTTCTTATCCAATAGCTCTTGTACACGGATTTTGGATCATTGAGATGCTCGACGCCTTTATTGATGTATTCCTTGAGGCATCATCAAGGTTTTCCATAATTAAATAAATTTGGGGCTACCGATTGGGCCATAGAGTTTAAAGATGAATACCAAGTTTATCGTGAAAAGTGTGTATTGTTGGACTTTTAGAGTGCATTTCTTGAGTTTGTTAGAAGTCGTTTAAAGAATGCGCTTAAAGAGGATTTTATTTCTTTTATAATTAATTAAGAGACTTTCCATCTTGGCAAGTTTGAAATGTGAGGAAAAGTTGGAATCGGATTTCGTTTCCAAACACTTTTCAAATGCGGATCTTGTTCAAGTATTCTAAAACGCGTTACGAGTCCACTCAAGTTTATTACGAGTTTTGGAAAATTTTGCCAAGACTTGTTTATTCAAAGATTGATACGAGGACAAGGATTACAAATATGGAACATTATGTTATATGATTCGAAGATTGGAAAATGTTCAGAACCAAGCTTTATCTCTCTATTCTAATTTCAACTTTTGTTTTCACAAAGAGGGAAAAGAAAGAAAGCTCAATATTGGATATAAATTCAAGTTTTCATGTATGTCATGGATGTTACAAGTTGGCTACGAGTTTACTTTCGAATTACAATTTGTTACAAAAAGAAGTAATCTGAAATGCTACAATTCAAAATTCTACAAGTTCCTAAATCCTAAAGTTTCTATGATGTTCTTGGCAATTGTCAATTCTTCCTCTTTTGCTCATTCTTCTTCACCCATGTTCTTCATCGCCATGCCATCCTCATCATCTCACCACATGAAACAAGAAAAGAAATCAAGTTAAGTAACAAAACATGATTGAAACATAAACGAAACGCAAGAAAATATCAAGATTGTTTCTTTTGTCACAACATCATCATTAGGCTGTAAAGGAATCGTATTCAAACGATAAGCCCATAATCGAAGATTAATCATCGGCGAAAGCGCTGCATCACTGCCAGCCCTTGCCACGAACAAGCAATCGAGGCGATAGCATACAACGGCTGCAAGAAAAGGAGAATAAAGCGACAAATATAATTCGATAAAGAAGAGAATAAAGCGACATTTTCGGGTCAAGCATACGAAACGGATGATTTGATTCAGTAAGCGTATATAGCAACATTATAAGGCAATGATTTGATTCGAAGCATACAGAGGCAACGTTGTTTCACTTAAGGCAACGAACAAGTGTATATATCACCATAATAATTCAATATAACAAACGTAAAAGCCAGCAAGCATTAAACATAGAAGTTGAGAAAGAAAATGAGTCCCAAAATCAACAACTTGACAAGCCTACATCATAGCATAGCAGGTAGCAGCAGGGGCAATTTGAGAGAGAAGATGAGTCAAAATCAGAGGCACTCAATTTCGTAATGTATAAGTCACCAAACTCGAAAAGATGGCCTAATGAGAGTTCAGAGCAGGGCATGGTATCATATCCCAAACACAAGCAAGATGGACAAGCAAAAAATCAGGTGATAATATCTGTTCAGAACTGAAGGGACAGGAGAGAATAGAAGTCGAAAATATAGATAACCAACATCAGACCAAAGAAAACAGAAGTTATAATATCCGTTTCAATAAAAACCCCAAACCAAGAGAGCAACTGTCTTACTTTTACAAAACCTTAAAAGAAAAACACCAAACAAAATCCGTAAAATCAAAAGTACAAACTGTTTTATCATTCAACCAAAATGCAAGCATACGGAAAACCCAATAGAAAGCATAACATAAATCATCATTTTCCAATCTAACCACCTTCAGACATATATCTTTCAGAAATTACATTCTGACAAGTAGTGAAAGAAGAAGAGGGAAATAAGAAGAGAACAAAGATCGGAGCAATCTCACCCGGAGCAAGAGGTGGTTGAAGCCAGCCATTTAGGGTTCCAAACCTCCAAAAACTCCATATCGGTAAGCCAAAGCGGACTGAAATCGAAAATCAACACAACATTAATCAGAAACCAAAAATCGAAACATGCAATCCGGTTTGAGATGAGAGAGACAAATCGCGAATGAGAGAAGAAGAGAAACAGATCGGAGATTCTGGTGAGAACGCGCCGGTGAGAGAGTGAGGCCGATCGCAACAGTGAGAGAAGAGAGCAACCGTGGTGGAGAGAGAGAACGGGAGTTCCGGAGACGAGAGTGACGGCGAGGGTTTCTGAGAGAGCGATGAGAAACGGTGAGAATGGGCACGCGAGAGAGAGATGGGAGTGAGGATTTGTTTCTTCTGTGTTCTGTCCCATATGAAAAATATTTTTGTTTAATTTCTTTTTTCTTTCTTAAATAAAAATATATAAACCAATTAATTTTTCTTTTACTTTAAATCTGGTGGTGACAAGTGTCACCACCTAGTTTTGTAATAAAAAAAAATCTTTTTCTTTATTTTATTGTTTTTAATTAGTTTATTTTAAAGAAAAAATGTTAATGTTAAAGAAAAATGTATATGTGGTGTAATGGAGCATTTTGGGACAAGATCTGTCGCACCCAGTTTACTAGCACATATGGAAGTATTTCGGACCGGCCAAAAGTTCGATGGATTTCTTTGCACACCGTCCCGTAACCTCGAATCAAAGCTATTTCCGAACTTATTCTATTTCAATTAATTTATTTCAATAATATTTTGTTATGATGTACTAAATAGTTATTGATCCGATAGCTTTTATTTGATGATTTATCGATTAAACTATTAGCCGATTTTTCATCAAATGTAAAAAATCATCTCTAATAATTATTTAAGTCTGATCAGTATTGTTTGGTATTTTGTCCGCTTTACTTATTCATTCAAAGATTTATTAACCAATGTACACGGTGCACCCAATCGAAATTAAAATCAATTCGATTTCATCTTGATTGGCTCATACGATTTCTTAAAGGGTCTCATGGTTGGGGACGGGCATGGCCATCCTTACGAGATTAAAGCCCTTGTTGCTTTAATCGATCATAACCAAAATAATATTGGTCTATATACCAATCACCAACAAGGGTCTCATGGTCAGATAGAGCACCTATCTCACGAGGTTAATCGAGTCCATATACTTGATTAACCATAACCCGCTCCATTTCATCTCAAAGACGCCAGATCGTATTTTTGCAATTAAAGTTTCAAACCTCGATCCAATGTCAGCGATTTTCAAACATTTTCATAAATACAAGTTTTTAGTCGTTAGACGATAGCCTAGTTGCTAAAAACTTGTAATAAACAACCATCGCCTTAAGTCATCCACGCTAGCTGGCTTAAAGACCTCTAAACAACGTGAAATCCGCTTCACCTCACTCTTTCATAAGAAAATCTTTTTGGGTGATAGACGACTGGCGTAACATCTGCTCCTTGGTTTCTAGTATTTGAATCATGAGACGCTAGCCTCGTTGTTCAAGACTTTTTCATCCACCTAAAAACGATTCAACCAACTCAAATTCTTTTATCGCTCATACGCGATCATCAAACTCTTTTCGGATAAAGAGTGTGCATTAGTCGTTTCAAATGCGAGCGAGGACTTAAGCTTTTCAAACAAACAAAACAAGTCCTAGTTCAAAACATTTGAAACGTCTAAACGCACGATTTTTCAGATAAAATCAATGCAACCAATTAAAGCTTTTTAAGAGGAACTACAAAGTTTTGACTTTCCCATTGCACGAGGGAATATGTAGGCACACGGTTCTGAAACCGTGCCAAACTCAAAATAATAAGAAACAAATTCTGTTCTTTTTAGCATCCATGACTTAGTAAACACACACACAAAAGCGTAGAATTAAATGGGTCCCGTCAGAGTACGATGGATGTGGGTGCCATACCTTCCCTTACATAACCGACTCCCGATTCCACTTTTTGGTCGCAGACCGCCTTTATCCGCTTCTTTGGGGTTTTATCTATATTTTCCCGCTCTTTTCGTAACTAATAAAATTAGTGGCGTATTTCACCGCCAGAATTAAAAGATTTTAAAAATCGAGTCGCTTCATGAGTGAATGTAAAGCGTTATGTCGTTGTTATTTGTATGCACGATGGTTGGAATATCATGTTTTGGGTTTTGATTCTTATGATAATGGTGTAGCCGATTGTATTGATATCATGTGTCGTTGGTGTTGTGATATGCCCGATGGCCGCTGATCCTAGTTGTCGCTATTGTGATATATACTGCGGATAGTCTTACCAATCAAGGGTGTCCTATATTTATGCTTTGTGATGAATTGTTTCATGATAGGTGATTATATCATGTTGTGGGTGATGAGGGTTTATGATGTCCGAGGTGGTCATAAACTGTGGTTGATGTATGCATGATTGGTTGATATATCATGTTGATTGGTTTGCATGTTTATGCCGATGTTAGATGTACGCATGATTAGTTGATATATCATGTCGATTGCCGAGATCAGCTTATGTTCAATGAATGTATACATAGATCGATTGATGTTGCATGCTAGTGATGTGCGCATATGCATTGTTTGGTGAAGTTAATTCCTATCAGCGAATTTGACTTGATTGCCGATAACCGATACCGGAGTGAGGACGGGTGGTTAGCCGGATTTGCGGTCCGAGCGGTTATGGACTTAATCGATGGAACTGATCCGGCTGATGATGGATCGTTGTCATGACTTGGTCATGGTTCGCACTGCATGCATCGAAGTCCGTATGTATTTGTATGGCGGTAACATGTTAGGATGTCTTCCGTTGTTACCTTCGCTGATTGTTATGATTAAGCATGATGAATATGGTTGTGTGTGAATCAATTTATGTTAAGTGGGTGAAATAATATGCTTGTGATATATTATTGATTGAAAGACTTATAATATGCTTTAATTATGAGAAGTCTCACCCTTACTTTACCATTTCATTAAATTAGCAATGAGAGTCGTGAGGATGGCTCTAGAGCTTATCTTTTTAGTCCGTGTCGTTGTCATGCTCGATTAGGTTGAACATCGGGGAACGCTTTAGTTAAGAGAATCATTATTGTTTAATAGTTTGGATTTGAATTCCTGAGAACTATGATGTTTTATTAAATTTTGGTTTTGGTATTTTACCGGTAAGACATGGTCTTATAATGATTGAACTGTTGAATGATGATCCCTTGTAGCATGGCTACCTTGAATGAAGGTTTATTCTATTTATTAATTGTGACATCCCGTGATTACCGTGGTTAAACTCGATTAAAGATGATTTAAATGTTAATTTAATTAATATATTCGTGGTATTTAGATGGGTGTTACAATCAGTAGTCTCATCGATAGTCGCTTAATCTATACTAATTGTGGTGCAAGGTTGATCGAGAAAATTGATGAATGAAAAAAACAAAAAAGTGAATAAGACAATTAGACAATTGATCCTTCTAAGTGGGTAACCTCACCTTGTTATTCACAAATTTAACGCGTTAAACTTAAAGGTCGCCCCTAAAGGGACAAGAAAAAAAGGTGTAAAGAAAATAAATTTGATCAATCTTGTACAACTAAAATCATAAAAGCCTAAAAGTGATTGTCCGAATGAAAAGGTAGAAAATCGAAAAATAAGACCTAAGCCCAAAGCATAGTTGTAGGGTTGCCAAAAGGAGATTGAGGTCCATGGTACCCGGTTTAGTGTTCGTGGTGATACCTTGTTCGAGAGAGAAGTACCGTAGCACCATCCGGTGATTTAAAACGAAACTCACGCACGAGTATCATTGTTTCATCCCGCAGCTTTTAAGCTATTGATTGGTTTATTAAGGTGCTATGTGTTTATTGCTCGAGGTCAAGCAAAAGTTCAAGTTCGGGGAGTTTGATCGCTTTTAGTCGTATATCCAAAAAACAGTTTTAGTGTCGTTCTTATGTTTTCATGTGTTTTCTTTAGTCTTTTAACCACGCTTCATCAAGATTTTCCGATTAGGATAAGCAAGTCACGTGGTCCGTGTTTTATCATTTTACCGCTGTGATTTGGTCTGTTGTTTCAATGTGTTTCAGGTTCTTGCCTAGTTGGCTATCCGACACCAGTGTGAAGATGATTCAAGTACAGAGAAATGCATGAAAATAAAGATATCAGCAACACAACACGGCCACCCGTGTCACACAACACGGACCGTGTCGTGTCCACTGAGGAGAAGAAGCTACGTGTTAAAACCAAAGAATACAACACGGCCACCCATGTTGTACAACACGGACCGTGTCGTGCCCACTGAAGGTGAAGAAGATTTGTAACAAACCAGCAACCTGACACGGTCACCCGTGTCACACAACACGGCCCGTGTCAGGGCATCCGGAGGCAAAAAATTTATATTTTAACATACCGACTGGACAAGTCAAGGCGTCCGACATTTCTTTTAATATTTTGAAGAGATCAATATTGGATGCAAGTGAGGAATGTTTACTTTTGAAATTGGAGAATTAACATATTCGAGAGAGCTTAGAGTGGTGATTGAAGGAGAAGAAGATCGATTAAGAGTGAGGCAATCGACGATCCAACCTATCCAATTCCTATTGTAATGACTCTTCTTCTTGATTCTGTTTTCATTTGTATTATGAACACGAGTGGCTAAACCCCAATGCCGTGGGGTGTCCTCGATTTGCTTTGTAATGACCGATTGAGTTTCGTAATGAGTTTTATGTTTAAACCTTATTCTTTATTGTGCAACGCTCTTAATGCTTAATCGGAAGAAATGATTATTATCGTAATTAGGTCATTCGATTAGCAATCCTAATCCTATTGCATCACTATTATCATAGTAGATATTCCTAAGGAATTAGAATACCCTCTCGAATAATTGCTTTTATGTCAAAACTATTGCTTGATATTTTCTCGCATCCGAGGAATTAGGGCAAAGAGAATACCAAAGGTTTTCTTAAAAGGAATTTTGGAAAAATAACTCTAGGCATAGTGGAAAGAAAAGTTGAAACATATCTCTTTAAAACAACAAACGATTTGGTCATTGTATCGCATTCATACACCGCTGTGCATTACTCCTCATCTTCATATCTTTTCTCGCTATTTTAGTCAGATTATTGTAGTCAAACAAAACAATTAACCATTGCTTTTGTTCAATTGATATTCATCAAAGAACTTAATTCATCGCAGCCCCTCAAGAGATCGACTTGGGGTTTTTCCCATTATTACTACATCGATAAAATAATACACTTGCTATTTTACTCATCAAAGACATTACATTTCATTGCATCCATCTCGCATATTTCATGCATACATTCAAGTTGTCAAGCACTTATTTACTTGTCTCCATCTTTAGTTGGTTGCCTATTGTCAACCGATTCCTCAAAGATTGGATTAAGCATGGTTCGTAAAATTATGGAAGAACTTCAACAAGACCAAGAGCTATTAAGAGGTGAAATCAACTAAATGATGGGTTCAATATCTCAAGTTACCTCGTAGCCGTTGTTTCGTGACAGATGTACCTCATCCTTGTAACTCGATTAGTCACTAGGCCATGTTTCTTTTCCAATTTGCATTTTCCTTTGTTTATGTTAAATTGTTGTTTTCAAATTTTGTTTGTAATTTCATGTTAATTTTAATGAAATGAGCATTGCAATCGCTTTTGATTCAAATCATCTACATTTATCGCTTTCAAATATATATTTCCCCGCTTAATTTCTTTACCGAAGTTATTGCTTTTTGCAAAGATTCGGAGGGAGGATGATAAAACGAGATACCCATAATGATGTTGGTATGCTTTCTTAATAAAACTTTGCCGATGATATACATGCATTGCTCAATTCCCAAACACCCGAGAAATATGAAGTTAATCCCTGTCAACTCATCGAGCCTAGAAGTTGGAGTTTCTTTTCATACTAAAACCCACATTTTTAACTCCGTGGGCATTTGGTTGATGGTTTAAGACGCTTTTCAACAAAGGTTGTATTCAATGTTTTTCCCACATAAAGGTGTTAAG
>CM038795.1:668420-706783 GCA_021764765.1 Vicia sativa
TAAGAAAATATGGTGAAATTTTTAAGGGCATAAATACTAAGAAAATAATATGGTGAAATTTGAAGCGGGCCTAAATCTTAACAAAATATGTTAAATTTGAAGTGGGCATAAATCTTAACAAAATATGGTGAAATTTGAAGTGAGTATAAATCTAAAACAATATATGGTAAAATTTGAAGTGTGCATAAATCTTAACAAAATAATTGAAATTTGAAGTGGACATATCTTAAGAAAATATGGTGAAATTTTAAGTGGGCATAAATATAGAAAAATATGGGGAAATTGAAAGCAATCACAAAATATGGTGAAATTTGAAGTGGGCATAAATCTAACAAAATATGTGTGAATTTGAAGTGACATAAATCTTAAACAAATATGGTGAAATTTTGAAGAGGGCATAAATCTTAAGAAAACATGGTGAAATTTGAAGTGACATAAATCTTAAAAAATATGGTGAAATTGAAGGGGCATAAATCTTAACCAAATATGGTGAATTTTGAAGTGGGTATTATTCTTAACAAAATATGGTGAATTTTGAAGCGAGCATAAATTTTAAAAAGATTTAATGAAATTTGAAGTGGGCATAAATCTTAACAAAATATGGTGAAATTTGAAGGGCAGTGTAAATCAACAAAATATGGTGAAATTTGAAGGGCATATATATCTTAAGAAAATATGGTGAAATTTTTAAGTGGGCATAAATACTAAGAAAATATGGTGAAATTTGAAGCGGGCCTACATCTTAACAAAATATGTTCTAATTTGAAGTGGGCATAAATATAAACAAAATATGGTGAAATTTGAAGTGAGCATAAATCTAAACAATATATGGTAAAATTTGAAGTGTGCATAAATCTTAACAAAATATGGTGAAATTTGAAGTGGACATATATCTTAAGAAAATATGGTGAAATTTTAAGGGGCATAAATACTAAGAAAATATGGGTAGTGGGCATAATCTTAACAAAATATGGTGAAATTTGAAGTGGGCATAAATCTTAACAAAATATGTGAATTTGAAGTGGACATAAATCTTAAACAAATATGGTGAAATTTTGAAGAGGCATAAATCTTAAGAAAACATGGTGAAATTTGAAGGCATACAACCTTAACAAAATATGGTTAAATTTGAAGGGGCATAAATTTAACAAATATGGTGAATTTTGAAGTGGGTTTATTCTTAACAAAATATGGTGAATTTTGAAGCTAGATAAATTTAAAAAGATTTAATGAAATTTGAAGTGGGCATAAATCTTAACAAAATATGGTGAAATTTGAAGTGGGCGAATCTTAACAAAATATGGTGAAATTTGAAGTGGCATATATCTTAAGAAAATATGGTGAAATTTTTAAGTGGGCATAAATACTAAGAAAATATGGTGAAATTTGAAGCGGGCCTACATCTTAACAAATATGTTCTAATTTGAAGCGGCATAAATATAAACAAAATATGGTGAAATTTGAAGTGAGCATAAATCTAAACAATATATGGTAAAATTTGAAGTATAAACTTAACAAAATATGGTGAAATTTGAAGTGGACATATATCTGAAAATATGGTGAAATTTTTAAAAATACTAAGAAAATATGGGAAATTTGAAGGGCATAAATCTAATATGGTGAAATTTGAAGTGGCATAAATCTTAACAAAATATGCTGAAATTTGAAGTGGACATAAATCTTAAAACAAATATGGTGAAATTTTGAAGAGGGCATAAATCTTAAGAAAACATGGTGAAATTTGAAGGCACATAAATCTTAACAAAATATGGTTAAATTTGAAGGGGCATACAAATCTTAACCAAATATGGTGAATTTTGAAGTGGTATTATTCTTAACAAAATATGGTGAATTTTGAAGCGAGCATAAATTTTAAAAAGATTTAATGAAATTTGAAGTGGCATAAATCTTAACAAAATATGGTGAAATTTGAAGTGGGCGAATCTTAACAAAATATGGTGAAATTTGAAGTGGGCATATATCTTAAGAAAATATGGTGAAATTTTGGGTATAAATACTAAGAAAATATGGTGAAATTTAGCGGGCCTACATCTTAACAAAATATGTTCTAATTTGAAGTGGGCATAAATATAAACAAAATATGGTGAAATTTGAAGGAGCATAAATCTAAACAATATATGGTAAAATTTGAAGTGTGCATAAATCTTAACAAAATATGGTGAAATTTGAAGTGGACATATATCTTAAGAAAATATGGTGAAATTTTAATGGGCATAAATACTAAGAAAATATGGAAATTTGAAGTGGGCATAAATCTTAACAAAATATGGTGAAATTTGAAGTGGGCATAACTAACAAAATATGCTGAAATTTGAAGTGGACATAAATCTAAACAAATATGGTGAAATTTTGAAGAGGCCATAAATCTTAAGAAAACATGGTGAAATTTGAAGACATAAATCTTAACAAAATATGGTTAAATTTGAAGGGGCATAAATCTTAAAACAACAAATATGGTGAATTTTGAAGTGGGTATTATTCTTAACAAAATATGGTGAATTTTGAAGCGAGCATAAATTTTAAAAAGATTTAATGAAATTTGAAGTGGGCATAAATCTTAACAAAATATGGTGAAATTTGAAGTGGGCGAATCTTAACAAAATATGGTGAAATTTGGCATATATTTTAAGAAAATGGTGAAAATGGTGAAATTTGAAGCGGGCCTACATCTTAACAAAATATGTTCTAATTTGAAGTGGCATAAATATAAACAAATATGGTGAAATTTGAAGGAGCATAAATCTAAAACAATATATGGTAAAATTTGAAGTGTGCATAAATCTTAACAAAATATGGTGAAATTTGAAGTGGACATATATTTAAGAAAATATGGTGAAATTTTTCATAAATACTAAGAAAATATGGGGAAATTTGAAGTGGCATAAATCTTAACAAATATGGTGAAATTTGAAGGGTATAAATCTTAACAAAATATGTGAAATTTGAAGTGGACATAAATCTTAAAACAAATATGGTGAAATTTTGAAGAGGGCATAAATCTTAAGAAAACATGGTGAAATTTGAAGGACATAAATCTTAACAAAATATGGTTAAATTTGAAGGGGCATAAATCTTAACCAAATATGGTGAATTTGAAGTGGGTATTATTCTTAACAAAATATGGTGAATTTTAGCACTAAAAGATTGAAATTGAAAGGGCATAAATCTTAACAAAATATGGTGAAATTTGAAGTATAAATCTTAACAAAATATGGGAAATTTGTGGGTATATATCTTAAGAAAATATGGTGAAATTTTTAAGTGGGCATAAATACTAAGAAAATATGGTGAAATTTGAAGCGGGCCTACATCTTAACAAAATATGTTCTAATTTGAAGTGGGCATAAATATAAACAAAATATGGTGAAATTTGAAGCGAGCATAAATCTAAACAATATATGGTAAAATTGTGCATAAATCTTAACAAAATATGGTGAAATTTGAAGTGGACATATATCTTAAGAAAATATGGTGAAATTTTTATGGCATAAATACTAAGAAAATATGGGGAAATTTGAAGTGGGCAATCTTAAAATATGGTGAAATTTGAAGAACTTAACAAAATATGCTGAAATTTGAAGTGGACATAAATCTTAAAACAAATATGGTGAAATTTTGAAGAGGGCATACAAATCTTAAGAAAACATGGTGAAATTTGAAGGTACATAAATCTTAACAAAATATGGTTAAATTTGAAGGGGCATAAATCTTAACCAAATATGGTGAATTTTGAAGTGGGTATTATTCTTAACAAAATATGGTGAATTTTAGCGAGCATAAATTTTAAAAAGATTTAATGAAATTTGAAGTGGCATAATCTTAACAAAATATGGTGAAATTTGAAGTGGGCGAATCTTAACAAAAATATGGTGAAAGAAATTTAATATTAAGAAAATATTGAAATTTTTAAGTGGGCATAAATACTAAGAAAATATGGTGAAATTTGAAGCGGGCCTACATCTTAACAAAATATGTTCTAATTTGAAGTGGGCATAAATATAAACAAAATATGGTGAAATTTGAAGTGAGCATAAATCTAAACAATATATGGTAAAATTTGAAGTGTGCATAAATCTTAACAAAATATGGTGAAATTTGAAGTGGACATATATCTTAAGAAAATATGGTGAAATTTTTAAGTGGGCATAAATACTAAGAAAATATGGGGAAATTTGAAGTGGGCATAAATCTTAACAAAATATGGTGAAATTTGAAGTGGGCATCTTAACAAAATATGCGAATTTGAAGTGACATAAATCTTAAACAAATATGGTGAAATTTTGAAGAGGGCATAAATCTTAAGAAAACATGGTGAAATTTGAAGCAGACATAAATCTTAACAAAATATGGTTAAATTTGAAGGGGGCATAAATCTTAACCAAATATGGTGAATTTTGAAGTGGGTATTATTCTTAACAAAATATGGTGAATTTTAGCGAGCATAAATTTTAAAAGATTTAATGAAATTTGAAGTGGGCATAAATCTTAACAAAATATGGTGAAATTTGAAGTGGGCGTAACTATGGTGAAATGTATGGGCATATATCTTAAGAAAATATGGTGAAATTTTTAAGTGGGCATAAATACTAAGAAAATATGGTGAAATTTGAAGCGGGCCTACATCTTAACAAAATATGTTCTAATTTGAAGTGGGCATAAATATAAACAAAATATGGTGAAATTTGAAGTGAACATAAATCTAAACAATATATAAAATTGAAGTGTGCATAAATCTTAACAAAATGGTGAAATTGAAGTGGACATATATCTTAAGAAAATATGGTGAAATTTTAAGTGGGCATAAATACTAAGAAAAATATGGGGAAATTTGAAGGGCATAAATCTTAACAAAATATGGTGAAATTTGAAGGGCATAAATCTTAACAAAATATGCTGAAATTTGAAGTGGACATAAATCTTAAACAAATATGGTGAAATTTTGAAGAGGGCATAAATCTTAAGAAAACATGGTGAAATTTGAAGCGATATAAATCTTACAAAATATGGTTAAATTTGAAGGGGCATAAATCTTAACCAAATATGGAAGTGGGTATTATTCTTAACAAAATATGGTGAATTTGAAGCGAGCATAAATTTTAAAAAGATTTAATGAAATTTGAAGTGGCATAAATCTTAACAAAATATGGTGAAATTTGAAGTGGGCGAATCTTAACAAAATATGGTGAAATTTGAAGTGGGCATATATATCTTAAGAAAATATGGTGAAATTTTAAGTGGGCATAAATACTAAGAAAATATGGTGAAATTTGAAGCGGGCCTAACAAAATATGTTCTAATTTAGTGGGCATAAATATAAACAAAATATGGTGAAATTTGAAGTGAGCATAAATCTAAACAATATATGGTAAAATTCTGTGCATAAATCTTAACAAAATATGGTGAAATTTGAAGTGGACATATATCAAGAAAATATGGTGAAATTTTAAGTGGGCATAAATACTAAGAAAATATGGGGAAATTTGAAGTGGGCATAATCTTAACAAAATATGGTGAAATTTGAAGTGGGCATAAATCTTAACAAAATATGTGAAATTTGAAGTGGACATAAATCTTAAACAAATATGGTGAAATTTGAAGAGGGCATAAATCTTAAGAAAACATGGTGAAATTTGAAGGACATAGCAAATCTTAACAAAATATGGTTAAATTAGAAGGGGGCATAAATCTTAACCAAATATGGTGAATTTTGAAGTGGGTATTATTCTTAACAAAATATGGTGAATTTTGAAGCGAGCATAAATTTTAAAAAGATTTAATGAAATTTGAAGTGGGCATAATCTTAACAAAATATGGTGAAATTTGAAGTGCGAATTTAACAAAACATGGTGAAATTTGAAGTGGGCATATATCTTAAGAAAATATGGTGAAATTTTTAAGTGGGTATAAATACTAAGAAAATATGGTGAAATTTGAAGCGGGCCTACATCTTAACAAAATATGTTCTAATTTGAAGTGGGCATAAATATAAACAAAATATGGTGAAATTTGAAGTGAGCATAAATCTAAACAATATATGGTAAAATTTGAAGTGTGCATAAATCTTAACAAAATATGGTGAAATTTGAAGTGGACATATATCTTAAGAAAATATGGTGAAATGTTTAAGTGGGCATAAATACTAAGAAAATATGGGGAAATTTGAAGTGGGCATAAATCTTAACAAAATATGGTGAAATTTGAAGTGGGCATAATCTAACAAAATATGTGAAATTTGAAGTGGACATAAATCTAAAACAAATATGGTGAAATTTGAAGAGGGTAAATCTTAAGAAAACATGGTGAAATTTGAAGGCATAAATCTTAACAAAATATGGTTAAATTTGAAGGGGGCATAAATCTTAACCAAATATGGTGAATTTTGAAGTGGGTATTATTCTTAACAAAATATGGTGAATTTTGAAGCGAGCATAAATTTTAAAAAGATTTAATGAAATTTGAAGTGGGCATAAATCTTAACAAAATATGGTGAAATTTGAAGTGGGCGTAAATCTTAACAAAATATGGTGAAATTTGAAGTGGGCATATATCTTAAGAAAATATGGTGAAATTTTTAAGTGGGCATAAATACTAAGAAAATATGGTGAAATTTGAAGCGGGCCTACATCTTAACAAAATATGTTCTAATTTGAAGTGGGCATAAATATAAACAAAATATGGTGAAATTTGAAGTGAGCATAAATCTAAACAATATATGGTAAAATTAAAAGTGTGCATAAATCTTAACAAAATACGGTGAAATTTGAAGTGGACATATATCTTAAGAAAATATGGTGAAATTTTTAAGTGGGCATAAATACTAAGAAAATATGGGGAAATTTGAAGTGGGCATAAATCTTAACAAATATGGTGAAATTGAAGTGGGCATAAATCTTAACAAAATATGCTGAAATTTGAAGTGGACATAAATCTTAAACAAATATGGTGAAATTTTGAAGAGGCCATAAATCTTAAGAAAACATGGTGAAATTTGAAGGCACATAAATCTTAAAAATATGGTTAAATTTGAAGGGGCATAAATCTTAACCAAATATGGTGAATTTGAAGTGGTATTATTCTTAACAAAATATGGTGAATTTTGAAGCGAGCATAAATTTTAAAAGATTTAATGAAATTTGAAGTATAAACTTAACAAAATATGGTGAAATTTGAAGTGGGCGTAAATCTTAACAAAATATGGTGAAATTTGAAGTGGGCATATATCTTAAGAAAATATGGTGAAATTTTAAGTGGGCATAAATACTAAGAAAATATGGTGAAATTTGAAGCGGGCCTACATCTTAACAAAATATGTTCTAATTTGAAGTGGGCATAAATATAAACAAATAGAAATTTGAACATAAATCTAACAATATATGGTAAAATTTAAAGTGTGCATAAATCTTCAAAAATATTTGAAGTGACATATCTTAAGAAAATATGGTGAAATTTTAAGTGGGCATAAATACTAAGAAAATATGGGGAAATTTGAAGTGGGCATAAATCTTAACAAAATATGGTGAAATTTGAAGTGGGCATAAATCTTAACATAATAATATGTTGAAGTGAAGACAAACTTAAACAAATATGGTGAAATTTTGAAGAGGGCATAAATCTTAAGAAAACATGGTGAAATTTGAAGCGCACATAAATCTTAACAAATATGGTTAAATTAGAAGGGGCATAAATTTAACCAAATATGGTGAATTTTGAAGTGGGTATTATTCTTAACAAAATATGGTGAATTTTGAAGCGCAGAAATTTTAAAAAGATTTAATGAAATTTGAAGTGGGCATAAATCTTAACAAAATATGGTGAAATTTGAAGTGGGCGTAAATCTTAACAAAACATGGTGAAATTTGAAGTGGGCATATATCTTAAGAAAATATGGTGAAATTTTTAAGTGGGTATAAATACTAAGAAAATATGGTGAAATTTGAAGTGGGCCTACATCTTAACAAAATATGTTCTAATTTGAAGTGGGCATAAATATAAACAAAATATGGTGAAATTTGAAGTGAACATAAATCTAAACAATATATGGTAAAATTTGAAGTGTGCATAAATCTTCACAAAATATGGTGAAATTTGAAGTGGACATATATCTTAAGAAAATATGGTGAAATGTTTAAGTGGGCATAAATACTAAGAAAATATGGGGAAATTTGAAGTGGGCATAAATCTTAACAAAATATGGTGAAATTTGAAGTGGGCATAAATCTTAACATAATATGCTGAAATTTGAAGTGGACATAAATCTTAAACAAATATGGTGAAATTTTGAAGAGGGCATAAATCTTAAGAAAACATGGTGAAATTTGAAGTACATAAATTTAACAAAATATGGTTAAATTAGAAGGGGCATAAATCTTAACCAAATATGGGTGAATTTTAGTGGGTATTATTCTTAACAAAATATGGTGAATTTGAAGCGAGCATAAATTTTAAAAGATTTAATGAAATTTGAAGTGGGCATAATCTTAACAAAATATGGTGAAATTTGAAGTGGGCGAATCTTAACAAAACATGGTGAAATTTGAAGTGGGCATATCTTAAGAAAATATGGTGAAATTTTTATGGGCAAATACTAAGAAAATATGGTGAAATTTGAAGGGCCTACATCTTAACAAAATATGTTCTAATTTGAAGTGGGCATAAATATAAACAAAATATGGTGAAATTTGAAGTGAGCATAAATCTAAACAATATATGGTAAAATTTGAAGTGTGCATAAATCTTAACAAAATATGGTGAAATTTGAAGTGGACATATATCTTAAGAAAATACAGAAATTTTTAAGTGGGCATAAATACTAAGAAAATATGGGGAAGTGGGCATTTAACAAAATATGGTGAAATTTGAAGTGGGCAAATCTTAACAAAATATGTGAAATTTGAAGTGGACATAAATCTTAAACAAATATGGTGAAATTTTGAAGAGGCCAAATCTTAAGAAAACATGGTGAAATTTGAAGTGTATATAAAATATGGTTAAATTTGAAGGGGAAATCTTAACCAATAGAATTTTAGTGGTATTATTCTTAACAAAATATGGTGAATTTTGAAGTTAGCATAAATTTTAAAAGATTTAGTGAAATTTGAAGTGGGCATAAATCTTAACAAAATATGGTGAAATTTGAAGTGGGCGAATCTTAACAAAATATGGTGAAATTTGAAGTGGGCATATCTTAAGAAAATATGGTGAAATTTTTATGGGCATAAATACTAAGAAAATATGGTGAAATTTGAAGCGGGCCTACATCTTAACAAAATATGTTCTAATTTGAAGTGGGCATAAATATAAACAAAATATGGTGAAATTGAAGTGAGCATAAATCTAAACATATGGTAAAATTTGAAGTGTGCATAAATCTTAACAAAATATGGTGAAATTTGAAGTGGACATATATTAAGAAAATATGTGAAGAAATTTAAGGGGCATAAATACTAAGAAAATATGGGGAAATTTGAAGTGGGCATAAATCTTAACAAAATATGGTGAAATTTGAAGTGGGCATAAACTTAACAAAAATATGTGAAATTTGAAGTGACATAAATCTTAAAACAAATATGGTGAAATTTTGAAGAGCTAAGAAAACATGGTGAAATTTGAAGTTGACATAAATCTTAACAAAATATGGTTAAATTTGAAGGGGGCATAAATCTTAACCAAATATGGTGAATTTTGAAGTGGGTATTATTCTTAACAAAATATGGTGAATTTTAAGGAAAGCATAAATTTAAAAGATTTAAGTGAAATTTGAAGTGGGCATAAATCTAACAAAATATGGTGAAATTTGAAGTGGGCGAATCTTAACAAATCATGGTGAAATTTGAAGTGGGTGCATATCTTAAGAAAATATGGTGAAATTTTTAAGTGGGCATAAATACTAAGAAAATATGGTGAAATTTGAAGCGGGCCTACATCTTAACAAAATATGTTCTAATTTGAAGTGGGCATAAATATAAACAAAATATGGTGAAATTTGAAGTGAGCATAAATCTAAACAATATATGGTAAAATTTGAAGTGTGCATAAATCTTAACAAAATATGGTGAAATTTGAAGTGGACATATATCTTAAGAAAATATGGTGAAATTTTTAAGTGGGCATAAATACTAAGAAAATATGGGGAAATTTGAAGTGGGCATAAATCTTAACAAAATATGGTGAAATTTGAAGGGCATAAATCTTAACAAAATATGCTGAAATTTGAAAGTAAATCTTAAACAAATATGGTGAAATTTTGAAGAGGCATAAATCTTAAGAAAACATGGTGAAATTTGAAGCGTATATAAATCTTAAAAAAATATGGTTAAATTTGAAGGGGCATAAATCTTAACAAATATGGTGAATTTTGAAGTGGGTATTATTCTTAACAAAATATGGTGAATTGAAGCGAGCATAAATTTTAAAAAAGATTTAGTGAAATTTAGTGGGCATAATCTTAACAAAATATGGTGTAGGGCGAATCTTAACAAAATATGGTGAAATTTGAAGTGGGCATATATCTTAAGAAAATATGGTGAAATTTTGTGGGCATAAATACTAAGAAAATATGGTGAAATTTGAAGCGGGCCTACATCTTAACAAAATATGTTCTAATTTGAAGGGCATAAATATAAACAAAATATGGTGAAATTTGAAGGAGCATAAATCTAAACAATATATGGTAAAATTTGAAGTGTGCATAAATCTTAACAAAATATGGTGAAATTTGAAGTGGACATATATTTAAGAAAATATGGTGAAATTTTATGGGGCATAAGAAAATATGGGGAAATTTGAAGTGGCATAAATCTTAACAAAATATGGTGAAATTTGAAGTGGCATAAATCTTAACAAAATATCTGAATTTGAAGTGGACATAAATCTTAAACAAATATGGTGAAATTTTGAAGAGGCCATAAATCTTAAGAAAACATGGTGAAATTTGAAGGTACATAAATCTTAACAAAATATGGTTAAATTTGAAGGGGGCATAAATCTTAACCAAATATGGTGAATTTGAAGTGGGTATTATTCTTAACAAAATATGGTGAATTTTGAAGCGAGCATAAATTTTAAAAAGATTTAATGAAATTTGAAGTGGGCATAAATCTTAACAAAGTAGAAATACAATCTTAACAAAATATATGGTGAAATTTGAAGTGGGCATATCTTAAGAAAATATGGTGAAATTTTTAAGTGGGCACAAATACTAAGAAAATATGGTGAAATTTGAAGCGGGCCTACATCTTAACAAAATATGTTCTAATTTGAAGTGGGCATAAATATAAACAAAATATGGTGAAATTTGAAGTGAGCATAAATCTAAACAATATATGGTAAAATTTGAAGTGTGCATAAATCTTAACAAAATACGTGAAATTTGAAGTGGACATATATCTTAAGAAAATATGGTGAAATTTTAAGTGGGTAAATACTAAGAAAATATGGGGAAATTTGAAGGGCATAAATCTTAACAAAATATGGTGAAATTTGAAGTGGGCATAAATCTTAACAAAATATGTGAATTTGAAGTGGACATAAATCTTAAAACAAATATGGTGAAATTTTGAAGAGGGCATAAATCTTAAGAAAACATGGTGAAATTTGAAGCATATATAAACAAAATATAAATTTGAAGGGGTATAAATCTTAACCAAATATGAATTTGAAGTGGGTATTATTCTTAACAAAATATGGTGAATTTTGAAGCGAGCATAAATTTTAAAAAGATTTAATGAAATTGAAGTGGGCATAAATCTTAACAAAATATGGTGAAATTTGAAGTGGGCGAATCTTAACAAAATATGGTGAAATTTGAAGTGGGCATATCTTAAGAAAATATGGTGAAATTTTAAGGGCACAAATACTAAGAAAATATGGTGAAATTTGAAGGGCCACATCTTAACAAAATATGTTCTAATTTGAAGGGCATAAATATAAACAAAATATGGTGAAATTTGAAGGAGCATAAATCTAAACAATATATGGTAAAATTTGAAGTGTGCATAAATCTTAACAAAATACGGTGAAATTTGAAGTGGACATATATCTTAAGAAAATATGGTGAAATTTTTATGTGGGCATAAATACTAAGAAAATATGGGGAAATTTGAAGTGGGCATAAATCTTAACAAAATATGGTGAAATTTGAAGTGGGCATAAATCTTAACAAAATATGCTGAAATTTGAAGTGGACATAAATCTTAAACAAATATGGTGAAATTTTGAAGAGGGCATAAATCTTAAGAAAACATGGTGAAATTTGAAGGTATATAAATCTTAACAAAATATGGTTAAATTTGAAGGCATAAATCTTAACCAAATATGGTGAATTTGAAGTGGGTATTATTCTTAACAAAATATGGTGAATTTTGAAGTGAGCATAAATTTTAAAAAGATTTAATGAAATTTGAAGTGGGCATAAATCTTAACAAAATATGGTGAAATTTGAAGTGGGCGTAAATCTTAACAAAATATGGTGAAATTTGAAGTGGGCATATATCTTAAGAAAATATGGTGAAATTTTTAAGTGGGCATAAATACTAAGAAAATATGGTGAAATTTGAAGCGGGCCTACATCTTAACAAAATATGTTCTAATTTGAAGTGGGCATAAATAAACAAAATATGGTGAAATTTGAAGTGAGCATAAATCTAAACAATATATGGTAAAATTTGAAGTGTGCATAAATCTTAACAAAATATGGTGAAATTTGAAGTGGACATATATCTTAAGAAAATATGGTGAAATTTTTAAGTGGGCATAAATACTAAGAAAATATGGGGAAATTTGAAGTGGGCATAAATCTTAACAAAATATGGTGAAATTTGAAGTGGCATAAATCTTAACAAAATATGTGAATTTGAAGTGGACATAAATCTTAAACAAATATGGTGAAATTTTGAAGAGGGCATAAATCTTAAGAAAACATGGTGAAATTTGAAGATATAAATCTTAAAATATGGTTAAATTTGAAGGGGGTATAACCAAATATGGTGAATTTTGAAGTGTATTATTCTTAACAAAATATGGTGAATTTTGAAGGAGATAAATTTTAAAAAGATTTAATGAAATTTGAAGTGCAATCTTAATAAAAAATATGGTGAAATTTGAAGGCGAATCTTAACAAAATATGGTGAAATTTGAAGTGGGCATATATCTTAAGAAAATATGGTAATTTTATGGGCACAAATACTAAGAAAATATGGTGAAATTTGAAGCGGCCTACATCTTAAAAATATGTTCTAATTTGAAGTGGCATAAATATAAACAAAATATGGTGAAATTTGAAGCGAAGCATAAATCTAAACAATATATGGTAAATGAAGTGTGCATAAATCTTAACAAATATGGTGAAATTTGAAGTGGACATATCTTAAGAAAATATGGTGAAATTTTAAGTGGGCATAAATACTAAGAAAATATGGGGAAATTTGAAGGGCATAAATCTTAACAAAATTGAAGTGGGCAATCTTAAATATGCTGAAATTTGAAGTGGACATAAATCTTAAACAAATATGGTGAAATTTTGAAGAGGGCATAAATCTTAAGAAAACATGGTGAAATTTGAAGCAGACATAAATCTTAACAAAATATGGTTAAATTTGAAGGGGGCATAAATCTTAACCAAATATGGTGAATTTTGAAGTGGGTATTATTCTTAACAAAATATGGTGAATTTTGAAGCGAGCATAAATTTTAAAAAGATTTAATGAAATTTGAAGTGGGCATAAATCTTAACAAAATATGGTGAAATTTGAAGTGGGCGTAAATCTTAACAAAATATGGTGAAATTTGAAGTGGGCATATATCTTAAGAAAATATGGTGAAATTTTTAAGTGGGCATAAATACTAAGAAAATATGGTGAAATTTGAAGCGGGCCTACATCTTAACAAAATATGTTCTAATTTGAAGTGGGCATAAATATAAACAAAATATGGTGAAATTTGAAGTGAGCATAAATCTAAACAATATATGGTAAAATTTGAAGTGTACAATCTTATATGAAATTTGAAAGGACATATATCTTAAGAAAATATGGTGAAATTTTTAAGTGGGCATAAATACTAAGAAAATATGGGGAAATTTGAAGTGGGCATAAATCTTAACAAAATATGGTGAAATTTGAAGTGGATAAATCTTAACAAAATATGTGAAATTTGAAGTGACATAAATCTAAACAAATATGGTGAAATTTTGAAGAGGGCATAAATCTTAAGAAAACATGGTGAAATTTGAAGCAGACATAAATCTTAACAAAATATGGTTAAATTTGAAGGGGCATAAATCTTAACCAAATATGGTGAATTTGAAGGGTATTATACTTAACAAAATATGGTGAATTTTGAAGCAAGCATAAATTTTAAAAGATTTAATGAAATTTGAAGTGGCATAATCTTCAAAATATGGTGAAATTTGAAGTGGCGTAAATCTTAACAAAATATGGTGAAATTTGAAGTGGGCATATATCTTAAGAAAATATGGTGAAATTTTAAGTGGGCATAAATACTAAGAAAATATGGTGAAATTTGAAGGGCCTACATCTTAACAAAATATGTTCTAATTTGAAGTGGGCTTAAATATAAACAAAATATGGTGAAATTTGAAGCGAACATAAATCTAAACAATATATGGTAAAATTTGAAGTGCATAAATCTTAACAAAATATGGTGAAATTTTATGGACATATATCTTAAGAAAATATGGTGAAATGTTTAAGTGGGCATAAATACTAAGAAAATATGGGGAAAATCTAATAACAAATATGGTGAAATTTAAAGTGGGCATAAATCTTAACAAAATATGCTGAATTTGAAGTGACATAAATCTTAAATATGGTGAAATTAAGAAACACAAATCTTAAGAAAACATGGTGAAATTTGAAGCTAGACATAATCTTAACAAAATATGGTTAAAGCAAACTAAATATGTGAATTGCAAAAGTGGGTATTATTCTTAACAAAATATGGTGAATTTTGTTTAGCATAAATTTTAAAAAGATTTAATGAAATTTGAAGTGGCATAAATCTTAACAAAATATGGTGAAATTTGAAGTACATAAATCTTAACAAAATATGGTGAAATTTGAAGTGGGCATATATCTTAAGAAAATATGGTGATATTTTTAAGTGGGCATAAATACTAAGAAAATATGGTGAAATTTGGTTGGCCTACATCTTAACAAAATTCTAATTTGAAGTGGGCATAAATATAAACAAAATATGGTGAAATTTGAAGTGAGCATAAATCTTAACAATATATGGTAAAATTTGATGTGCATAAATCTTAACAAAATATGGTGAAATTTGAAGTGGACATATCTTAAGAAAATATGGTGAAATGTTTAAAGTAAATACTAAGAAAATATGGTGAAATTTGATGTGGGCATAAATCTTAACAAAATACGGTGAAATTTGAAGTGGGCATAAATCTTAAATTTGAAGTGGACATAAATCTTAAACAAATATGGTGAAATTTTGAAGAGGGCATAAATCTTAAGAAAACATGGTGAAATTTGAAGCAGACATAAATCTTAACAAATATGGTTAAATTTGAAGGGGCATAAATCTTAACAAAATATGGTGAATTTTGAAGTGGGTATTATTCTTAACAAAATATGGTGAATTGAAGTTGGCATAAATTTTAAAAAAAAAAAATTTAATGAAATTTAAGGCATAAATCTAAACAAAATATGGTGAAATTTGAAGTGAAGGAATCTTAAAAAATACAAAATTTGAAGTATATATCTTAACAAAATATGGTAAAAATTGAAGTGGGCATATAATAAAAATATGTTATAATTTGAACTAGGCATCAATCTTAAGAAAAATGAGGTAATAAAGCATAAATGTTAAGAAAATATGGTGAAATATGAAGCGAGCATAAATCTTCACAAATATGGTGAAATTTAAAGGGGGCATAAATCTTAACAATATATAGTGAAATTTGAATTGTGGAAAATGAAACAAAAAAATGGTGAAATTTAAAGTGGGCATAAATCTTAACAATATATGGTAAAATTTTATGTGCATAAATCAATCAAAATATGGTGAAATTTGAAGTGGACATATATCTTAAGAAAATATGGTGAAATTTTTGGTGGGCATAAATACTAAGAAAATATGGTGAAATTTGAAGTGGGCATAAATCTTAACAAAATATAGTGAAATTTGAAGTGGGCATAAATCTTAACAAAATATGCTGAAATTTGAAGTGGACATAAATCTTAAACAAATATTGTGAAATTTTGAAGAGGGTATAAATCTTAAGAAACATGGTGAAATTTGAAGCAGACATAAATTTACAAAATATGGTTAAATTTGAAGGGGGTATAAATCTTAACAAAATATGGTGAATTTGAAGTGGTATTATTCTTAACAAAATATGGTGAATTTTGAAACGAGCATAAATTTTAAAAATTTAATGAAATTTGAAGTGGGCATAAATCTTAACAAAATATGGTGAAATTTAGTGGGCGTAAATCTTAACAAAATATAAAATTTGAAGTATATATTAACAAAATATGGAAAAAGTGGGCATATATCATAACAAAATATGTTATAATTTGAAACTAGGCATCAATCTAAGAAATGAGTTGAAACAAGAAGAAACATAAGAAATATTGAAGGAGCAAAAATCTTCTTCACAAAATATGGTGAAATTTGAAGGGCATAAATCTAAAACATTGTGAAATTTGAAGTGGGCATAGATATTAACAAAATATGGTGAAATTTGAAGTGGAATAACTTAACAAAATATGGTGAAATTTAATTGGACATATATCTTAAGAAAATAGGAAATTTAAAGAAAAATATGGTGAAATTTGAAGCAGACAATTTTAAAAAATTATGGTTAAATTTGGGATATAAATCTTAGCCCAAATATGGTGAAATTTAAACACTTAATCAAATATGGTGAATTTTGAAACGAGAAATCTACAGAATTTGAAGCGAGCATAAATCTAAACAAATATGGTAAAATTAAAGTGAGCTTAATCTTAACAATATATGGTGAAATTTTGCATAATCTTAACAAATTAGAATTTGAACTGGGCATATATCTTAACAAAATGGTAAATTTGAACCAGTAATCTTAAGAAAATTTGGTGAAATTTTGAAGGGGCACAAATGTTAAGAAAATATGGTGAAATTTGAAGCGAAGCATAAATCTTAACAAAATATGGTGAAATTTGAAGGGGCATAAACTTAATAATGTATGGTGAAATTTGAAGTGTAAAAAATCTTAACAAAATATGGTGAAATTTGAAATGGCATAAATCTTAACAAAATATGGTGAAATTTGAAGTGAGTATAATCAGAAATAAGGAAATTTTGAAAATCAAACAAAATTTGAAGTGAAACATAAATCTTAGCAATATATGGTCAAATTTGACGTGGATAAATCTTAACCAAATATGGTGAAATTTGAAGTGGGTATATATCTTAAGGAAATAGTGAAATTTATAGTGGGCATAAATCTTAGCAAAATATGGTGTATTTTGAGGCGAGCATAAATTCATCAAAATATGGTGAAATTTGAAGTGAGCATAAATCTTAACAACTTATGGTGAAATATGAAGTGTGCAGAAATCTTCACAAAATATGGTAAATATGAAGGGGCATATCTTAAGAAAATATGGTAAAATTTAAAGTCGGCATATATCTATGGTATAATTTGAACTAGGCATCAATCTTAAGAAAATGAGGTGAAATTTTGAATTGGGCATAAATGTTAAGAAAATATGGTGAAATTTGAAGCGAGCATAAATCTTAACAAAATATGGTGAACTTTGAAGCGAGCATAAATCTAAACAAATATGGTGAAATTTGAAGTGAGCATAAATCTAACAAATATGGTGAAGGTAATAAATCTTAACAAAATATGGTGAAATTTAGCAATATCTTAAGTAATGGTGAAATTTGAACGGGTATAAATCTTAAGAAAATATAGTGAAACTTTTAAGGGTATAAATATTAAGAAAATATAAGAAATTTAGCTGGGCATAAATCTTAACAAAATATGGTGAAATTTGAAAATCTTAACAAAATATGGTGAACTTTGAAGCGGGCATATAGATATTAAATATTGAAATTTGAAGCAGACATAAATCTTAACAAAATATGGTGAAATTTGAAGTGGACATATATCTTGAGAAAATATGGTGAAATTTTGAAGTGGGCAAAAAATCTTTAGAAAATATGGTGTAATTTGAAGCGTATAAATTTTAACAAAACATGGTTAAATTTGAAGGGGTAAAATATTTACCAAATTTGGTGAATTTTGAATTGGGCATTAATCTTCACAAAATATGGTGAATTTTGAAACGAGTATAAATCTTAATAAATATGGTGAATTTTGAGCGAAAGCATAAATCTAAACAAAATATGGTGAAATTTGAAGTGAGCATAATCTTAACAATATATGGTGACATTTGAAGTGGCATAAATCTTAATAAAATATGGTAAAATTTTATGTGGGCATATATCTTAACAAAATATGGTATAATTTGAACTGCATCAATCTTAAGAAAATTGTGAAATTTTTATGGGCATTAATGTTAAGAAAATATGGGAAATTTGAAGGAGCATAAATCTTAACAAAATATGGTGAAATTAGAAGGGGCATAAATCTCAATCATATATGGTGAAATTTGGTGTGCAAAAATCTTAACAAAATATGGTGATATTTGAATTGTCTTAATAAATATGGTGAAATTTGAAGTGGGTATAAAAACAAAATAAATTTAAGCATAAACCTAAATAAAATATCGTGAAATTTGAAGTAGCTAAATCTTAACAATATATGTTGAAATTGAAACATAAATCTTAACAAAATATGGTGAAATTTGAAGTTATATATCTTAAATATGGTGATATTTGAACTAGAATAAACTTAAGAAAATATGGAAATTTTTAAACGGCATAAATATTAAGAAAATATGGTGAAATTTGAAGAGGGCATAAATCTTAAAAAAATATGGTGAAATATGAAGTGGTCACAAATCTTAAATTAACATCAATGAAATTTAAAGGGCATAGATATGAACAAAATATGGTGAAAGAAGTGGGCATAGATATTAACAAAATATGGTGAAATTTGAAGGACATAAATCTTAACAAAATATGGTGAAATTTAGTGAACATATATCTTAAGAAAATATGGTGAATTTTGAAGTGGGCATAAATCTTAAGAAAATACAAATGAAAGCGATATAAATCTTAACAAAATATGGTAAAATTTGAATGGGCATAAATCGAACCAAATATGGTGAATTTTGAAGTGAGTATTAATCTTAACAAAATATGGTGAATTTTGAAACAAGTATAAACAAAATATAGAATTTTGAAGCGAGCATAAATTTAAACAAAATATGGTGAAATTTGAAGTGAGCATAAGTCTGAACATATATGGTGAAATTTGAAGTGTGCATAAACCTTAACAAAATGTGGTGAAATTTGAAGTCAGCATATATCTTAAGAAATTATGGTTAAATTTGAACTGGGCATAAATGTTAAGAAAATATAGCGAAATTTTGAAGGAGACATAAAACTTAAGAAATTATGGTGAAATTTGAAGCTAGCATAAATGTTAACAAAATATGGTGAAATTTGAAGTGGGCATAAATCTTAACAAAATACGGTGAAATTCGAAGCGGGCATAGATCTTAACAAAATATGTTGAAATTTTGAAGTGGGCATAAATCTATAGAAAATATGGTGAAATTTGAAGCAGACATAAATCTAAACAAAATATGGTTAAATTTGAAAGGGGCATAAATCTTAACCAAATATGGTGAATTTTAAGTGGCATTAATCTTAACAAATAAGTGAATTTTAAAGCGAAAGCATAAATCTTAACAAAAATATAATGAAATTTGAAGTGGGCATAAATCTTAACAAAATATGGTGAAATTTGAAGTAGGCATAAATGTTAACAAAATATGGTAAAATTTGATGTGAATCAATCTTAAGAAAATGAGGTGAAATTTTGAAGTGACATAAATGTTAAGAAAATATGGTGAGATTTGAAACGAAGCATAAATCTTAATAAAGGTATTAATTTGAAGGAGGTAAACTAAATATAAGAAATGAAATCATCAACAAAATATGGTGAAATTTGAAGCGGGTATAAATCTAAAAAAATATGGTGAATTTTAGCGGGTATAAATCTTAACAAAATGGTATTTGAAATTTGAAGTGAACATAAATCTTAAGCAATATATGGTGAAATTTGAAGTGTGCATATATCTTAAGAAAATATGTAATTTGAATGAGCATAAATGTTAAGAAATTTGGTTAAATTTTTTAAGGCGGAATATTAAGAAAATATGGTGAAATTTGAAGTGGGCATAGATATTAAAAAATATGGTGAAATTTAGCATAAATCTAAACAAAATATGGTGAAATTTGAAGCGAGCATAAATCTAAACAATATATGGTGAAATTTGAAGTGCATAAATCTTAACAATATATGTGAAATTTGAAGGGCATACATCTTAAGAAAATATATGAAATTTGAACAGTATTTAAATCTTGAAAAATATGGTGAAATTTTTAAGTGGGCATAAATATTAAGAAAATATGAAACTTAAAGGGCATAAATCTTAACAAAATATGGTGAAATTTGATGGTAATAAATCTTAACAAAATATGGTGAAATTTGAAGTGGGCATATATTTAGAAAATATGGTAAAATTTTGAAGTCGGCAAAAATCTTAAGAAAATATGTTGAAATTTGAAGCGAATATAAATTTTAAGAAAATATGGTTAAATTTGAAGGGGTAACCAAATATGGTGAATTTTAAGTGGCATTAATCTTAACAAAATATGGTGAATTTTGAAACTAGCATAAATCTTACAAAATATGGTGAATTTTGAATAAGCATAAATCTATACAAAATATGGTGAAATTTGAAGGAGCATAAATCTTAATAATATATGGTGAAATTTGAAGTTTGCATAAATCTTAATAGTAAAATTTGATGTGGGTATATCTTAACAAATATGGTATAATTTGAACTGGGCATCAATCTTAAGAAAATATGGTGAAATTTTGAAGTGGGCAAATGTTAAGAAAATATGGTGAAATATGAAGTAGCATAAATCTTAAAATATGGTGAAATTTAGCATAATCTAATATATGGTGAAATTTGAAGTGTAAAAATTCTTAATAAATATGGTGAAATTTGAAGTGGAAAATCAAAAATATGGTGAAATTGAATGGGTATAACTCTACCAAAATATGGTGAATTTTTGCGGCATAAATCTTAACAAAACCGGTGAAATTTAGTATAAATCATAACAAAATATGGTGAATTTTGAAGTGAGCATAACCAAAATATGGTGAAATAGAAGTTGTTACAAACCAATAATATGATGAATTAAAACTTAACAATATGAAATTTGAAGTGTTCAATATCATCATATTTTCTTAAGGTATATATTCACTTCAAATTTCGTAAGATTTAAGTTCATTTCAAATTTCATGATATTTTCTTCAAATTTCATCTGATTTTCTTAAGAGTTATATTTATTTCCAAAGATTTCATAAGGTTTAAGTTACATCAAATTTCTAAAGATATAAGTTCACCTCAAATTTCATCAAATTTCTAAAGATATAAGTTCACCTCAAATTTCATCAGATTTTCATCAATTTTCATTCGATTATTTTAAGATTTATATTTACTTCCAATATCATATTTTCTTAAGGTTTATATTCACTTGAAATTTCATCAAATTTCTTAAGATTTAAGTTCAGTTCAAGTTTTATCATATTTTCTTAAAATTTCATCCGATTTTCTTAAGATTTATGTTTACTTCAAATTTCATCAGATTTTCTAAAGGTTTATTCACTTTAAATTTCATCAAATTTCTTAATATTTAAGTTCACTTCAAATTTCATCTGATTTTCTTCAAATTTCTCCGATTTTTATGTTTACTTCAAATTTCATCATATTTTCTTAAGGTATATATTTACTTCAAATTTGATCAAATTTAAGATTTAAGTTCACTTCAAATTTCATGATATTTTCTTCAAATTTCATCTTATTTTCTTAAGATTTAAGTGTATATCCAATTTCATCACATTTTCATTAGCTTTATATTTACATCAAATTTCATCAAATTTCTTAAGATATAAGTTCACCTCAAATTTCATCAGATTTTCTTCAAATTTCATTCGATTTTCAAGATTTATGTTTATCAATTTCATCATATTTTCTTAAGGTTTATATTCACTTGAAATTTCATCAAATTCTTAAGATTTAAGTTCACTAAATTTATCATATTTTCTTAAAATTTCATCCGATTTCTTAAGATTTATGTTTACTCAAATTTCATAAGATTTTCAAGGTTTATTCACTTTAAATTTCATCAAATTTCTTAATATTTAAGTTCACTTCAAATTTTTATCATATTTTCTTCTAATTCATCCAGTTTTTATGTTTACTCAAATTTCATCATATTTTCTTATATATATTCACTTCAAATTTGATCAATTTCGGATTAGTTTACTTAAATTTCATGATATTTTCTTCAAATTTCATCTTATTTTCTTAAGATTTAAGTGTATTTCAATTTCATCATATTTCATTAGCTTTATATCATAAATCATCAATTTCTAGATATATTCACCTCAAATTTCATCGATTTTCTTCAAATTTCATTGATTTTTAATTTATGTTTACTCCAATTTCATCATATCTTGGTTATATTCAATTGAAATTTCTTCAAATTTCTTAAGATATAAGTTCACTTTAAATTTTTTTATTATATTTTCTTAAAATTTCATCCGATTTTTAGATTTATGTTTACGAAAATGTCATCAAATTATGTTAGGTTTATTCACTCTAAATTTCATCAAATTTCTTAAGATTTAATTCACTTCAAATTTCATCTGATTTTTCTTCAAATTTCATCAAATTTTTATGTTTACTTCAAATTTCATCATATTTTCTTAAAGTTTATATTCACTTAAAATTAATCAAATTTAAGATTTAAGTTCACTAAATTTCATTATGTTTTCCAAAGTTTATCTGATTTTCTTAAGATTTATGTTTATTTCAATTTCATATGATTTTATAAGCATTATATTAACATCACATTTCATCAATTTCTAAGACTATTCACCTTAAATTTCATCGATTTCCATTCATCGATTTTCTTATGATTTATGTTTACTCAAATTTCATCGATTTTCAAGATTTATATTCACTCAAATTTCATTAAATTTCTTAAGAAGTTCACTCCAAATTTCATTATATCTTCAAATTATTCGATTTTCTTAAGATTTATGTTTACTTCCATCACATTTTCTTAATGTTTATATTCACTTAAAATTTCACTAAATTTAAGATTTAAGTTCACTTCAAATTTTATCATATTTTCTTTAAATTTCATCCGATTTCTTAAGATTTATGTTTACTTCAAATTTCATAAGATTTTCTTAAGGTTTATTAACGTTAATTTCATCAAATTTCTAAGATTTAATTTCACTTCAAATTTCATCTGATTTCTTCAAATTTCATCCGATATTTATATTACTAAATTCATCATATTTTCTTAAGATTTATATTCACTTCTAATTTCATCAAATTTAAGATTTAAGTTCACTTCAAATTTCATGATACTTCTTCAAATTTTATCTTATTTTCTTCGATCATAAGCTTTATATTTACATCAAATTTCTAAAGATATTTCACTCAAATTTCATGATATTTTCTTCAATTTTTATCTTATTTTCTTAAGATTTATGTTAGATTCCAATTTCATCAGATTAAAAGTTTTATATTTACATCAAATTTAATTAAATTTCTCAAGATATAAGTTCACCTCAAATTTCATCGTGATTTTTCAAATTTCATTCGATTTTCTTAAGATTTATGTTTACTTCAATTTCATCATATTTTCTTAAGCTTTATATTCACTTGAAATTTCTTCAAATTTCTTAAGATATAAGTTCACTTAAATTTTATTATATTTCCTTAAAATTTCATCCGATTTTAAGATTTATGTTTACGTCAAATTTCAAATTATCTTAAGGTTTATTCACTTTTAATTTCATCAAATTCTTAAGATTTAAGTTCACTTCAAATTTCATCTGATTTTCTTCAAATTTCATCAAATTTTTTACGTTTATCAAATCATATTTTCTTAAGGTTTATATTCATAAAAATTTAATAAAATTGAAGATTTAAGTTCACTTCAAATTTCAGGATATTTTCTTCGAAATATATCTTATTTTCTTAAGATTTATGTTTATTTCCAATTTCATATGATTTTCAAAAGCTTTATATTAACATCAAATTTCATCAAATTTCTAAAGACTATTCACCTCAAATTTCATGCGATTTTCTTATGATTTATGTTTACTTCAAATTTCATCAGATTTTCTTGGTTTATATTCACTAAATTTCATTAAATTTCTTAAGATTTAAGTTCACTTCAAATTTCATTATATTTTCTTCAAATTATTCGATTTTCTTAAGATTTATGTTTACTTCCAATTTCATCATATTTTCTTAATGTTTATATTCACTTAAAATTTCATCAAATTTCTTAAGATTTAAGTTCACTTCAAATTTTATCATATTTTCTTAAAATTTCATCCGATTTTCTTAAGATTTATGTTTACTTCAAATTTTATAAGATTTTCTTAAGGTTTATTAACTTTAAATTTCATCAAATTTCTTAAGATTTAATTTCACTTCAAATTTCATCTGATTTTCTTCAAATTTCATCCGATATTTATGTTTACTTCAAATCTCATCATATTTTCTTAAGATTTATATTCACTTCTAATTTCATCAAATTTAAGATTTAAGTTCACTTCAAATTTCATGATATTTTCTTCAAATTTTATCTTATTTTCTTAAGATTTATGTTTATTTCCAATTTCATATGATTTTCATTAGCTTTATATTTACATCAAATTTCTAAAGATAGTTCACCTCAAATTTCATGATATTTTCTTCAATTTTTATCTTATTTTCGTAAGATTTATGTTTTCCAATTTCATCGACTTAAGCTTTATATTTACATCAAATTTAATCAAATTTCTTAAGATATAAGTTCACCCAAATTTCATCGATTTTCTTCAAATTTCATTTGATTTTTTAGATTTATATTTACTCCAATTTCATCATATTTTCTTGGTTTATATTCACTTGAAATTTCATCAAATTCTTAAGAAAGTTCACTCAAGTTTTATCATATTTTCTAAAATTTCATCCGATTCTTAAGATTTATGTTTACTCAAATTTCATAAGATTTTCTTAAGGTTTATTCACTTTAAATTTCATCAAATTTCTTAATATTTAAGTTCACTTCAAATTTCATCATATTTTCTTCTAATTTCATCCGGTTTTTATGTTTACTTCAAATTTCATCATATTTTCTTAAGGTATATATTCACTTCAAATTTGATCAAATTTCAGATTTAGTTTACTTCAAATTTCATGATATTTTCTTCAAATTTCATCTTATTTTCTTAAGATTTAAGTGTATTTCCAATTTCATAATATTTTCATTAGCTTTATATTTACATCAAATTTCATCAAATTTCTTCAGATATAAGTTCACCTCAAATTTCATCAGATTTTCTTCAAATTTCATTTGATTTTCTTAATATTTATGTTTACTTCCAATTTCATCATATTTTCTTAAGGTTTATATTCAATTGAAATTTCTTCAAATTTCTTAAGATATAAGTTCACTTTAAATTTTATTATATTTTCTTAAAATTTCATCCGATTTTCTTTAGATTTATGTTTACGTAAAATGTCATCAAATTATGTTAAGGTTTATTCACTCTAAATTTCATCAAATTTCTTAAGATTTAAGTTCTCTTCAAATTTCATCTGACTTTCTTCAAATTTCATCAAATTTTTATGTTTACTTCAAATTTCATCATATTTTCTTAAAGTTTATATTCACTTCAAAATTAATCAAATTTAAGATTTAAGTTCACTTCAATTTTCATTATATCTTCTTATTTTTCTTAAGATTTATGTTTATTTCCAATTTCATATGATTTTCATAAGCATTATATTAACATCACATTTCATCGAATTCTAAAGACTATTCACTTAAATTTCATCGATTTTCTTCAAATTTCATCGATTTTCTTAGATTTATGTTTATCAAATTTCATCAGATTTTCTTAAGGTTTATATTCACTCAAATTTCATTAAATTTTAAGATTTAAGTTCACTTCAAATTTATTATATTTTCTTCAAATTATTCGATTTTCTTAAGATTTATGTTTACTCCATATTCTTAATGTTTATATTCACTTAAAATTTCATAAAATTTCTTAAGATTTAAGTTCACTTCAAATTTTATCATATTTTCTTTAAATTTCATCCGATTTTCTTAAGATTTATGTTTACTTCAAATTTCATAAGATTTTCTTAAGGTTTATTAACGTTAAATTTCATCAAATTTCTTAAGATTTAATTTCACTTCAAATTTCATCTGATTTTCTTCAAATTTCATCCGATATTTATGTTTACTTCAAATCTCATCATATTTTCTTAAGATTTATATTCACTTCTAATTTCATCAAATTTAAGATTTAAGTTCACTTCAAATTTCATGATACTTTCTTCAAATTTTATCTTATTTTCTTAAGATTTTCATAAGCTTTATATTTACATAAAATTTCATGATATTTTCTTCAATTTTTATCTTATTTTCTTAAGATTTATGTTTATTTCCAATTTCATCAGATTTTCGTAAGCTTTATATTTACATCAAATTTAATTAAATTTCTCAAGATATAAGTTCACCTCAAATTTCATCAGATTTTCTTCAAATTTCATTTGATTTTTTTAAGATTTATATTTACTTCCAATTTCATCAAATTTTCTTAAGCTTTATATTCACTTGAAATTTCATCAAATTTCTTAAGATTTAAGTTCACTTCAAGTTTTATCATATTTTCTTCTAATTTCATCCGATTTTCTTAAGATTTATGTTTACTTCAAATTTCATCAGATTTTCTTAAGGTTTATTCACTTTAAAATTCATCAAATTTCTTAATATTTAAGTTCACTTCAAATTTCATCTGATTTTCTAATTTCATCCGGTTTTACTTCTAAATTTCATCATATTTTCAAGGTATATATTCACTTCAAATTTGATCAAATTTCAGATTTAGTTCACTTCAAATTTCATGATATTTTCTTCAAATTTCATGTTATTTTCTTAAGATTTAAGTGTATTTCCAATTTCATCATATTTTCATTATTACATCAAATTTCATCAAATTCTTCAGATATAAGTTCACCTCAAATTTCATGATTTTCTTCAAATTTCATTCGATTTTCTTATTTGTCTTCCAATTTCATCATATTTCTTGGTTTATATTCAATTGAAATTTCTTCAAATTTCTTAAGATATAAGTTCACTTTAAATTTTATTATATTTTCTTAAAATTTCGTCCGATTTTCTTTAGATTTATGTTTACGTCAAATTTCATCAGATTATCTTAAGGTTTATTAACTTTAAATTTCATCAAATTTCTTAAGATTTAAGTTCACTTCAAATTTAATCTTATTTTTTTCAAATTTTATCCAATTTTTACGTTTACTTCAAATTTCATCATATTTTCTTAAGGTTTATATTCACTTCAAAATTAATAAAATTTAAGATTTAAGTTCACTTCAAATTTCATGATATTTTCTTCAAAATATTTTATTTTCTTAAGATTTATGTTTATTTCCAATTTCATATGATTTTCATAAGCTTTATATTAACATCAAATTTCATCGAATTTCTAAAGATTGTTCACCTCAAATTTCATCAGATTTTCTTCAAATTTCATTCGATTTTCATATGATTTATGTTTACTTCAAATTTCATCGATTTTCTTAAGATTTTATATTCACTTCAAATTTCATTAAATTTCTTAAGATTTAAGTTCAATTCAATTTCATTATATTTTCTTCAAATAATCTGATTTTCTTAAGATTATGTTTACTCCAATTTCATCATATTTTCTTAATGTTTATATTCACTAAAATTTAATCAAATTTAAGATTTAAGTTCACTTAAATTTTATCATATTTTCTTAAAATTTCATCCGATTTTCTTAAGATTAATTTAAATTTCATAAGATCTTCTTATTTATTCACTTAAATTTCATCAAAGTTCTTAAGATTTAAGTTTACTTCAAATTTCATCCGATTTTCTTCAAATTTCATCCGATATTTATGTTTACTTCAAATCTCATCATATTTTCTTAAGATTTATATTCACTTCTAATTTCACCAAATTTAAGATTTAAGTTCACTTCAAATTTCATGATGTTTTCTTTAAATTTTATCTTATTTTCTTAAGATTTATGTTTATTTCTTTAATTTCATGATTTTCATAAGCTTTATATTTACATCAAATTTCATCAAATTTCTAAAGATAGTTCACCTCAAATTTCATGATATTTTCTTCAAATTTTATCTAATTTTCTTAAGATTTATGTTTATTTCCAATTTCATCATATTTTCATAAGCTTTATAATTACATTAAATTTCTTAAGATATAAGTTCACCTCAAATTTCATCAGATTTTCTTCAAATTTCATTCGATTTTATTAAGATTTATGTTTAATTCAAATTTCATTAGATTTTCTTAAGGTTTATATTCACTTCAAATTTCATTATATTTTCTTCAAATTACACCGATTTTCTTAAGATTTATGTTTACTTCAAATTTTATCTAAATTTCTTAAGATTTATATTATTTCCAATTTCATCATATTTTCTTAAGGTTTATATTCACTTGAAATTTCATCAAATTTCTTAAGATTTAAGTTCACTTCATGTTTTATCATATTTTCTTAAAATTTCATCCGATTTTCTTAAGATTTATGTTTACTTCAAATTTCATCAGAATTTCTTAAGATTTATATTTACTTCCAATTTCATCATATTTTCTTAAGCTTTATATTCACTTGAAATTTCATCAAATTTCTTAAGATTTAAGTTCACTTCAAGTTTTATCATATTTTCTTAAAATTTCATCCGATTTTCTTAAGATTTAAGTTCACTTCAAATTTCATTATATTTTCTTCAAATTTTATCCGATTTTCTTATGATTTATGTTTATTTCCAATTTCATATGATTTTCATTAGCTTTATATTTACATCAAATTTCTAAAGATAGTTCACCTCAAATTTCATGATATTTTCTTCAATTTTTATCTTATTTTCTTAAGATTTATGTTTATTTCCAATTTCATCAGATTTTCGTAAGCTTTATATTTACATCAAATTTAATTAAATTTCTTAAGATATAAGTTCACCTCAAATTTCATCAGATTTTCTTCAAATTTCATTTGATTTTTTTAAGATTTATATTTACTTCCAATTTCATCATATTTTCTTAAGGTTTATATTCACTTGAAATTTCATCAAATTTCTTAAGATTTAAGTTCACTTCAAGTTTTATCATATTTTCTTAAAATTTCATCCGATTTTCTTAAGATTTATGTTTACTAAATTTCAAGATTTTCTTAGGTTTATTCATTTTAAATTTCATCAAATTTTAATATTTGTTCACAAATTCCATTTTCTATCCCGGTTTTTATGTTTACTCAATCATCCAATTCCAAATTTCATCAAATTTAGATTTAGTTCACTCAAATTTCATGATATTTTCTTCAAATTTCATCTTATTCTTAAGATTCATATTCCAATTTCATCATATTTTCATTAGCTTATATTTACATCAAATTTCATCAAATTTCTTCGATATAAGTTCACCTCAAATTTCATCGTATTTTCTTCAAATTTCATCTGATTTAAGATTCATGTTTATCTAATTTATATTTTCTTGTTGTTTATATTCAATTGAAATTCTTCAAATTCTTAAGATATAAGTTCACTTTAAATTTTATTATATTTTCTTAAAATTTCGTCTTAAGATTTATGTTTACGCAAATTTCATCAAATTATCCAAGGTTTATTCACTTTAAATTTCATCAAATTTCTTAAGATTTAAGTTCACTTCAAATTTCATCTGATTTTCAAATTTCATCAACTTTTTATATTTACTTCAAATTTCATCATATTTTCTTAAGGTTTATATTCACTTCAAAATTAATCAAATTTAAGATTTAAGTTCACTTCAAATTCATTATATTTTCTTCAACATTTATCTTATTTTCTTTAATTTATGTTTATTTCAATTTCATATGATTTTCATAAGTTTTATATTTAACATCAAATTTCATCTAATTCTAAAGATTGTTCACCTCAAATTTCATCAGATTTTCTTCAAATTTCATTCGATTTTCTTAAGATTTATGTTTACTTCCATCATCGTTTCTTAAGGTTTATATTCACTTCAAATTTCATTAAATTTCTAAGATTTGTTGACTTCAAATTTCATTATATTTTCTTCAAATAATTGATTTTCTTAAGATTTATGTTTACTTCAATTTCATCATATTTTCTTAATCTTTATATTCACTTAAAATTTAATCAAATTTTAAGATTTAAGTTCACTTCAAATTTTATCATATTTTCTTAAAATTTCATCCGATTTTTAAGATTTATGTTTACTAAATTTCATAAGATTTTCTTAAGGTTTATTACTTTAAAATTCATCAAATTTCTTAAGATTTAAGTTCACTTCAAATTTCATCTGATTTTCTTCAAATTTCATCCGATATTTATGTTTACTTCAAATCTCATCATTTTCTTAAGATTATATTCACTTAATTTCATCAAATTTAAGATTTAAGTTCACTTCAAATTTCATGATGTTTTAAATTTTATCTTATTTTCTTGATTTATGTTTATTTCAATTTCATATGATTTTCATAATATACATCAAATTTCTAAAGATAGTTCACCTCAAATTTCATGATATTTTCTTCAAATTATCTAATTTTCTTAAGATTTATGTTTATTTCCAATTTCATCAGATTTCATAAGCTTTATAATCATTAAATTTCTTAAGATATGTTCACTCAAATTTCATCATCAGATTTTCTTCATTTCTTAAGATTTAAGTTTAATCAAATTTCATCGATTTCCGTTTATTCACTCACAAATTTCATTATATTTCTCTCAGAATTTTCTTTTAAGATTTATGTTTACTTTAAATTTTATCTGAATTTCTTAAGATTATTTCATTTCACATCATATTTTGAAATTTCATCATTTTTAAGATTTCTAAGTTCACTTCATGTTTTATCATATTTTCTTAAAATTTCATCCTATTTTCTCAAAGATTTATATTTATTCAAATTTCACCCAGATTTCCGGTTTATTTTGAATTTCATCAAATTCTTAATGGTTCAGTTCAATCCCTTCAAATTTCATCCGATTTTATTTACTTAAATATTTTCTATATATATTCACTTCAAATTTCATCAATTTAAGATTTACCACTTTAAATTTCATGATATTTTCTTCAAATTTTATCTTATTTTCTTAAGATTTACGTATTTCCAATTTCATCATTATTATTTACATCATTTCATCAAATTTTAAGATGAACACTTCAAATTTCATTTTCAAATTTCATTCGATTTTACCAAGATTTGAATTAACTTTCATGTATTCTTTCCAGTTTCACTAAATTTCATTAAATTTCTGTTCAAGTTCACTAAATTTCATTATATTTTCCATCAATTTCGTTTATTCACTTTAAATTTCATCAAATTTTTAAGACTTAGTTCAATTCAAATTTCATCTGATTTTCTCCAAATTATTCGATTTTTATGTTATCACTTTTTTCAGGTTATATTCACTTCGTCTTTCAATTTCTTAAGATTTAAATTTCATTGATATTTTCTTCAATTTCATTTGATTTTCTTAAGATATGTTTATTTAATTTCATCAGATTTCATAATTTCATCAAATTTCTAAAGATATATGCACCTCAAATTTCATGATTTTCATCAAATTTCATTCAATTTTAAGATTTATATTACTTATGTTTCTTGTTCATTTGAAATTTCATATTTCCCAAGATTTAAGTTCATATTTTTAATTATCCGAGCTTAAGATTTACTTCAAATTTCATCGATTTTATTTAACATTTATTTAAATTTTAAGACTAGTTCACTTCATTCGCGTTATAGCCAAATTTCACCATATTTTCTTATAGCATTTCAAATTTCATCATTTAAGATTTGTTCTCATTTATTTTCTTCATAAATTTTGTCTTATTTTCTTAAGATTTACGTGTATTTCCAATTTCATCATATTTTGATTAGCTTTATATTTACACATCAAATTTCATCAAATTTATAAGATCACCACAAATTTTATCAGATTTTTCTTCAAATTCGTCATCAAGATTATGTTTAATCATTTCATCGATTTTAAGGTTTATCTAATTTATTAAATTATTAAATTTCATAGTTTAAGTTCACTCAAATTTCATGTATTTTGTTAAATTTCATCCGTCTAAGATTTATGTTTACTATATTTCATCATTTTCCCTGTTTATACCTCATTTCCTCATTAGATTTGTTCACCTTCGATTTTCAAATTTCATCGCTTACTAGCTTTTATATTCACTCAAATATCAATTTAAGATTATATCACCTCAAATTGCATGATATTTTTCTCAATTTCATCAGATTTTCTTAAGGTTTATTCACTTTAAGTTTCATCAAATTTCATAAGACTCAATTAATTTCATCAGATTTTCCAAATTGATTTTTATGTTTAAAAATCATTTTTTTTAAGGTTTATAGTCACTAAGAAAGTGTTCAAATTTCTTGCTTTCTCACGATATATTCTTCAAATTTGATAGGATACGTTTCCATCGATTTTCAAAGAAATTTCATCAAAATTTACTTAAAGAGCACCTCATTTCATCAGATTTTCATCAAATTTCATTCCAAGACGAATTTACCTTCTTGTTTGAGCAATGAAATTTCATCATCATAAGATTTAGTTCAATTTCATCATTTGCCACCGATTTTTTTAAATTTATTTTCATCGAATTTCTTTATTGTTTATTAATCCTTAAATTATTTGTACCTTAAAAGATTAAATTTCATCCCATTTATGTTTACTAAATCATCATTTAAAGTTCACCAAATTTCACCTAATTTAAGTTCACTTAAATTTCATGTTATTTTAAATTTGTCTTATTTTCTTAAGATTTATGTTTATTTCCAATTAATCAAATTTTCTCCTAAGCTTACATTACTTACATCAAGTTTCTTCAAAATTTTCAGAGAAAGTTCACCCTCATATTTATCGATTTTCTTCAAATTTCATTGATTTTCTTAAGATTGATCAAATTTCATCATATTTTTAATCGTTTATATTCACTCAAATTTAAAAACTTAAGGTTTAAGTTCACTAAATTATATATTTTCTTCAATTACCGATTTTCTTAAGAAAATCATATGAAATTAGAATTAAACATAAATCTTAAGAAATATCATGAAATTTGAAGTGAACTTAAATTCTAAATTTGATTAAATATGTAGAGGAATATAAACCTTAAGAAAAATATGATAAAATTTGAAGTAAACCTAAAAAAAAGGATGCAATTTAAAGAAAATCGATGAAATTTGAAGTGAAATTAAATCTTAAGAAATTTATGAAATTTAAAGTGAATAAACCTCAAGATAATCTTGAAATTTGAAGTAAACATAAATCTTAAGAAAATCGGATGAAATTGATATAATAAAATTTAAAGTGAACTTAAATTAAGAAATTTGATGAAATTGTCAATATAAACCTTAAGAAAATCATGAAATATGAAGTAAACACAAATCTTAAGAAAATCCAAGAATTTGAAGAAAATATAATTAAATTTAAAGTGAACTTAAACCTTAAGAAATTCAATGATATTTGAAGTGAATATAAACCTTAAGAAACTCTGATGAAATTTGAAGTAAACATGAAAATCGGATGAAATTTGAAGAAAATCAAATGAAATTTGAAGTGAACTTAAATCAAGATTTATGAAATTTGAAGTGAATATAAACCTTAAGAAAATCTGATGAAATTTGAAGTAAACATAAATCTTAAGAAAAACGGATGAAATTTTAACAAAATATGATGAAATTTGAAGTGAACTTAAATCTAAAGAAATTTAATGAAATTTTAAGTGAATATAAACCTTAAGAAAATTTGATTAAATTGGAAGTAAACATAAATCTTAAGAAAATTCAAGAATTTGAAAAATATGACTAAATTTCAAGTGACTTAAAACTTAAGAAATTTAATGAAATTTGAAGTGAATATAAACCCTAAGAAAATCTGATGAAATTTGAAGTAAACATAAATCTTAAGAAAGTCGAATGAAATTTGAAGAAAATCTGATGAAATTTGAGGTAAACTTATATCTTAAGAAATTTGATGAAATTTGATGTAAATAAAAAAGCTTACTTAAAAATTTGATGAAATTGGAAGTAAACATAAATCATAAGAAAATCGATAAAATTTGAAGAAAAACATCATGAAATTTGAAGTGAAATTAAATCTTAATTTTGATGATATTTGAAGTGAATATAAACCTTAACTAAATATGATGAAATTTGAAGTGTTTAAAAATCGGATGAAATTTAAAAAATCCATGAATATTGAAGTGAACTTAAATCTTGAGAAATTGATGTGAATATAAACTTAAGAAAACTGAATGAAATTTGAAGTAAACATAAATATTAAGAAATCGATGAAATATGAAGTGAACTTAAATCTTAAGAAATTTGATGAAAATTTGTTTTGAATCAATCTTAAGAAATTTGACGAATTTAAGGATTAGAAACCTTAAGAAAACTCATGAAATTTGAAGTAAAATAATTCTTAAGAAAATTGAATGAATTTGAAGAAAACTGATGAAATTTAAGGTGAACTTATATCTTAAGAAATTTGATGTAAATAAAAACCTTATGAAAACCAAAATGAAATTGAAATAAACATAAATCTTCCAGAATCGATGAAATTTGAAGAAAATAGCATGAAATTTGAAGTGAACTTAAATCTTATATTTTTATGAAATTTGAAGTGAATAAAAACCTTAAGAAAATATGATGAAATTTGAAGTAAACATAAAAATCTGATTAAATTTGAAGAAAACCAGATGAAATTTGAAGTGAACTTAAATCTTAAGAAATTTGATGAAATTTGAAGTGAATAAACCTTTAGAAAACTAAGAATTTTGAAGTAAACATAAATCTTAAGAAAATCGGATGAAATTTGAAGTAAACGTAAATCTTAAGAAAATCCGAAGAATTTGAAGAAAATATAATTAAATTTGAAGTGAACATAAATCTTAAGAAAATCGAATGAAATTTGAAGAAAATCATGAAGTTTGACGGAATCTTATATCTTAAGAAATTTGATGTAAATATAAAGATTATTTAAATTTGATGAAATTGGAAAAATCTTAAGAAAAAATTATAGCTAAAAATATCATGAAATTTGAAGTGAAATTAAATCTTAAATTTTATGATATTTGAAGTGAATATAAACCTTAAGAAAATATGATGAAATTTGAAGTAAAACAAAAAATCGGATGAAATTTGAAGAAAATCGATGAAATTTGAAGTGAACTTAAATCTTAAGATATTTAATGAAATTTTAAGTGAATATAAACCTTAAGAAAATTTGATTAAATTGAAGTAAACATAAATCTTAAGAAAATTAAGAATTTGAAGAAAATATGACTAATTTCAAGTGACTTTAAACCTTAAGAAAATTTAATGAAATTTGAATTGAAATTGATGTAAAATATAAAATTTGATGAAATTTTATGTGAACTTAATCTTAAGAAATTTGATGAAATTTAAGTGAATATAAACCAAGAAAATATGATGAAATTGTTAGTAAACATAAATCTAAGAAAATCCAAATTTGAAGAAAATATAATGATATTTGTAGTGAACTTAAATCTAAAGAATTTAATGAAATTTGAAGAAAATCAAAAGAAATTTGAAGTGAATATAAATCTTAAATTTGATGAAATTTGAAGTGAATATAAACCTTAAGAAAATATGATGAAATTTGAAGTAAACATAAAAATCGGATGAAATTTGAAGAAAATCGATGAAATTTGAAGTGAATAAATCTAAGAAATTTGATGAAATTTGAAGTGAATATAAACCTTTAGAATATCTGATGAAATTCGATGTAAACATAAATCTTAAGAAATTCGGATGAAATTTTAAGAAAATATGATGAAATTTTAAGAAAATATGATGAAATTTTAAGAAAATATGATGAAATTTTAAGAAAATGTAATGAAATTTGAAGTGAACTTAAATCTTAAGAATTTTGATGAAATTTTAAGTAATATAAACTTAAGAAAATATGATGAAATTGGAAGAAAAATCATAAGAAAATCGGAATAATTTAAGAAAATATAATGAAATTTGAAGTGAACTTAAATCTTAAGAAATTTAATGAAATGAAGTGAATATAAACCTAAGAAAATCTGATGAAATAAGAAGTAATCATAAATCTTAACAAATCGGATGAAATTTTAAGAAAATATGATAAAATTGAAGTGAACTTAAATTTAAGAAATTTGATGAAATTTAAGTGAATATAAACCTTAAGAAAATATGATGAAATTGAAGTAAACATAAATCAAGAAAATCGAATAATTTGAAGAAAATATAATGAAATTTGAAGTGAACTTAAATCTTCAACAAATTTAATGAAATTTAAAGTGAATATACACCTTAAGAAAATCTGATGAAATTAGAAGTAACATAAATCTTAAGAAAATCGGATGAAATTTGAAGAAAATCGATGAAATTTGAAGTGACTAAACTTAAGAAATTTGATGAAATTTTAAGTGAATATAAACCTAAAAAATTTGATTAAATTGAAGTAAACATAAATCTTAAGAAAATTCAAGAATTTGAAGAAAAATATGACTAAGGAACTTAAACCTTAAGAAAATTAATGAAATTTGAAGTGAATATAAACCTTATGAAAATCTGATGAAATTTGAAGTAAACATAAATCATAAGAAAATCGAATGAAATTTGAAGAAAATCTGATGAAATTGGAGGTGAACTTATATCTTTAGAAATTTGATGAAATTTGAAGTAAATATAAAGTTAAAGAAAATATGATGAAATTGGAAATTCACGTAAATCTTAAGAAAATAAGATAAAATTTGAAGAAAATATCATGAAATTCGAAGTGAACTTAAATCTTAAATTTGATGAAATTTTAAGTGAATATAAACCTTAAGAAAATATGATGAAATTTGAAGTAAACATAAAAATCGGATGAAATTTGTAGAAAATCAGATGAAATTTGAAGTGAACTTAAATCTTAAGAAATTTGATGAAATTTGAAGTGAATATAAACCTTAAGAAAATCTTATGAAATTAGATGTAAACATAAATCTTAAGAAATTCAGATGAAATTTTAAGAAAATATTATGAAATGTGAAGTGAACTTAAATATTAAGAAATTTGATGAAATTTTAAGTGAATATAAACTTAAGAAAAATATGATGAAATTGGAAGTAAACATAAATCTAAGAAAATCGAAGAATTTAAAAAAATATATAATGAAAATTTGAATTGAACTTAAACCTTAAGAAATTTAATGAAATTTGAAGTGAATATAAACCTTAAGAAAATATGATGAATTGGAAGTAAAACATAAACTTAAGAAAATCTGAATGAAATTTGAAGAAAATCGATGAAATTTAAGTGAACTATCTTAAGAAATTTGCCGAAATTTTGAAATATAAAAGCTAATGAAAATCTAATGAAATTGAAAACACATAAATCTTAAGAAAATAAGATAAAATTTGAAAAATATCATGAAATTTGAATTGAACTTAATCTTAATTTGATGAAATTTGAAGTGAATATAAACCTTAGGAAAATATGATGAAATTTGAAGTAAAACATAAAATCGGATGAATTTTGAAGAAAATCAAAGTGAACTTAAATCTTAAGAAATTTGATGAAATTTGAAGTGAACATAAAAATTAAGAAATCCAATGAAATTAGAAGTAATCATAAATTTAAGAAAATCGGATGAAATTTTAAGAAAATATGACAAAATTTGAAGTGAACTTAAATCTTAAGAAATTTGATGAAATTTTAAGTGAATATAAAACCTTAAGAAAAATATGATGAAATTGGAAGCAAAATATAAACCAAGAAAATCGGAAGAATTTGGAGAAAATTGAAATTTGAAGAAAATATGATAAAATTTGACGTGAACTTAAATCTTAAGAAATTTGAAATTTTATGAATAAACCTTAAGAAAATATATGATGAAATTAAAGTAAAACATAAATCTTAAGAAAATCGGTGGAAGAAATTTGGAGAAAAATTTAATGAAATTTGTAGTGAACTTAAATCTTAAGAAATTTAATAGAAAAAGCGAAATATGTAACTGAAC
>CM038795.1:706883-739809 GCA_021764765.1 Vicia sativa
CTTCACAAAATGGTGAAATTTGGGAGTGGACATATCTTAAGAAAATGGTGAAATGTTTGAAGTGGGCATAAATACTAAGAAAATATGGTGAAATTTAAGTGAACATAAATCTTAACAAAATATGGTGAAATTTGAAGTGGGCATAAATCTTAACAAATATGTGAAATTTGAAGTGGACATAAATCTTAAACAAATATGGTGGGGAATTTTGAAGGGGCATAAATCTTGAAAACATGGTGAAATTTGAAGCGGAGACATAATCTTACAAAATATGGATTACAATTGGAAGGGGCATAAAATCTTAACCAAATATGGTGAATTTTTAAGTGGGTATTGATTTTAACAAAATATGGTGAATTTTGAGCGGGCATAAATTTTAAAAGATTTAATAAAGAAGTGGGTAAATCTTATGAAATATGGTGAAATTTGAAGTGGGCATAAATCTTAACAAACATGGTGAAATTTGAAGTGGGCATATGAAAATATGGTGAAATTTTTAAGTGGGTATAAATACTAAGAAAATATGGTGGAAATTTGAGCGGGCATAAATCTTAACAAAATATTAACCTGAATTTGAGTGGGCATGAAATCTAAACAAAATATGGTGGAATTTGGGAGCATGAAGTCAAAACAATATAATGGTGGGTGGAATTGTGCGTAAATCTTGACAAAATATGGTTGAAATTTGGGTGGACATATATCTTGAAATATATGGTGGGAAATTTTTAGGAGGTGGGCATAAATACTAAGAAAATATGGGGAATTTGAAGTGGGCATAAATCTTAACAAAAATATGGTGAAATTTAGAGTGGGCATAAATCTTAACAAAATATGCTGAAATTTGAAGTGGACATAATCTTAAACAAATATGGTGAAATTTGAGAGAGGCATAAATCTTAAGAAAACATGGTGAAATTTGAAAGAATATAAATCTTAACAAAATATGGTTAAATTTGAAGGGGCATAAATCAACCAAATATGGTGGTGCAAGTGGTATTATTCTTAACAAAATATGGTGAATTTTGAAGCGAGCATAAATTTTAAAAAGATTTAATGAAATTTGAAGTGGGCATAAATCTTAACAAAATATGGTGAAATTGAAGTGGCGAAATCTTAACAAATATGGTGAAATTTGAAGTGGGCATATCTCTTAAGAAAATATGGTGAAATTTTTAAGTGGGCATAAATACTAAGAAAAATGGTGAAATTTGGCGGGCCTACATCTTAACAAAATATGTTCTAATTTGAAGTGGGCATAAATATAAACAAAATATGGTGAAATTTGAAGTGAGCATAAATCTAAACAATATATGGTAAAATTTGAAGTGTGCATAAATCTTAACAAAATATGGTGAAATTTGAAGTGGACATATATCTTAAGAAAATATGGTGAAATTTTTAAGTGGGCATAAATACTAAGAAAATATGGGGAAATTTGAAGTGGGCATAAATCTTAACAAAATATGGTGAAATTTGAAGTGGGCATAAATCTTAACAAAATATGCTGAAATTTGAAGTGGACATAAATCTTAAACAAATATGGTGAAATTTTGAAGAGGCCATAAATCTTAAGAAAACATGGTGAAATTTGAAGCAGACATAAATCTTAACAAAATATGGTTAAATTTGAAGGGGGCATAAATCTTAACCAAATATGGTGAATTTTGAAGTGGGTATTATTCTTAACAAAATATGGTGAATTTTGAAGCGAGCATAATTTTAAAAAGATTTAATAAATTTGAAGTGGGCATAAATCTTAACAAAATATGGTGAAGTGGGCGTGAAATCTTAACAAAATGGGTGAAATTTGAAGGTGGGCATATATCTTAAGAAATATGGTGAAAATTTTTAGGTGGGCATAAATACTAAGAAAATATGGTGAAATTTGAGCGGCCTACATCTTAACAAAATATGTTCTAATTTGAGTGGGCATAAATATAAACAAAATATGGTGAAATTTGAAGTGAGCATAAATCTAAACAATATATGGTAAAATTTGAAGTGTGCATAAATCTTAACAAAATACGATGAAAATTGAAGTGGACATATATCTTAAGAAAATATGGTGAAACATGTGGGCATAAATCTAAGAAAATATGGAAATTTGAAGTGGGCATAAATCTTAACAAAAATGGTGAAATTTGAAGTGGGCATAAATCTTAAAAAAAATATCTGAAATTTGAAGTGGACATAAATCTTAAACAAATATGGTGAAATTTTGAAGAGGCATAAATCTTGAAAACATATTGAGAATTTGAGCTGAGACATAAATCTTAACAAAATATGGTTAAATTTGAAGGCATAAATCACCAACCAAATATGGTGAATCTTGAAGTGGGTATTATTCTTAACAAAATATGGTGAATTTTGAAGCGAGAGATAAATTTTAAAAGATTTAATGAAATTTGAAGTGGGCATAAATCTTAACAAAATATGGTGAAATTTAAGTGAAGCGAATCTTAACAAAAATATAATTTGAAGTGGGCATATATCTTAAGAAATATGGTGAAATTTTAAGTGGGCACAAATACTAAGAAAATATGGTAGATTTGAGGCGGATACATCTTAACAAAATATGTTCTAATTTGAAGTGGGCGTAAATATAAACAAAATATGGTGAAATTTGAAGTGAGCATAAATCTAAACAATATATGGTAAAATTTGAAGTGTGTATAAATCTTAACAAAATAATGAAATTTGAAGTGGACATATATCTTGAAGAATAATTAAAGGTACAGAAATTTTAAGTGCATAACCAAGAGAAATATATGGGAAATTTGAAGTGGGCATAAATCTTAACAAAATATGGTGAAATTTGAAGTGGGCATAAATCTTAACAAAATATGTGAAATTTGAAGTGGACATAAATCTTAAACAAATATGGTGAAATTTTGAGGGCATAAATCTTGAAAAACATGGTGAAATTTGAAGCAGACATAAATCTTAACAAAATATGGTTAAATTTGAAGGGGCTAATCTTAACAAATATGGTGAATTTTGAAGTGGGTATTATTCTAACAAAATATGGTGATTTTAGGCGAGCATAAATTACTAAAAGATTTAGTAAGTTGAAATTAAGGCATAAATCTTAACAAAATATGGTGAAATTTGAAGTGGCAAATCTTAACAAAATATGGTGAAATTTGAGTGGGCATATATCTTAAGAAAATATGGTGAAATTTTAAGTGGGCATAAATACTAAGAAAATATGGTGAAATTTGAGCGGCCTACATCTTAACAAAATATGTTCTAATTTGAAGTGGGCATAAATATAAACAAATATGGTGAAATTTGAGTGACATAAATCTAAACAATATATGGTGAAATTTGAAGTGTGCATAAATCTTAACAAAATATGGTGGAATTTGAAGTGGACATATATCTTAAAAATATAGGGTTTAATGTGGGCATAAATACTAAGAAAATATGGAAATTTGAGTGGGCATAAATCTTAAAAAATATGGTGAAATTTAAGTGGGCATAAATCTTAAAAATATATGAAATTTGAAGTGACATAAATCTTAAACAAATATGGTGAAATTTTGAAGAGGGATAAATCTTAAGAAAACATGGTGAAATTTGAAGCGGCATTAAATCTTAACAAAATATGGTTAAATTTGAAGGGGGCATAAATCTTAACCAAATATGGTGATCTTAAGTGGTATTATTCTTAACAAAATATGGTGAATTTTGAGCGAGCATAAATTTTAAAAAGATTTAATGAAATTTGATGAGCACAAATCTTAACAAAATATGGTGAAATTTGAAGTGGTAATCTTAACAAAATATGGTGAAATTTGAGTGGGCATATATTTTAAGAAAATATGGTGAAATTTTTAAGTGGGCATAAATACTAAGAAAATATGGTGAAATTTGAGCGGGCCTACATCTTAACAAAATATGTTCTAATTTGGTGGGCATAAATATAAACAAAATATGGTGAAATTTGAAGTGAGCATAATCTAAACAATATGTAGTGGAAATTAAGGGTGTGTATAAATCTTAACAAAATACGTTGAAATTTGAAGGTGGACATATATCTTAAGAAAATATGGTGAAATTTTTAAGTGGGCATAAATACTAAGAAAATATGGAAATTTGAAGTGGGCATAAATCTTAACAAATATTGAAATTTGAAGTGGGCATAAATCTTAACAAAATATGCTGAAATTTGAAGTGGACATAAATCTTAAACAAATATGGTGAAATTTTGAAGAGGTCCATAAATCTTAAGAAAACATGGTGAAAAAAGTGGACATAACTTAAAAAATATGGTTAAATTGAAGGGGCATAAATCTTAACCAAATATGGTGAATTTTAAAATTAGACAATTATTCTTAACAAAATATGGTGGATTTTTGAGGCGAGAACATAAATTTAAAGATTTAATGAAAATTTGAGTGGGCATAAATCTTAACAAAATATTGAAATTTGAGGTGAGTAAATCTTAACAAAATAATGAAATGGTGAAGTGGGCATAATATCTTAAGAAAATATGGTGAAATTTAAGTGGGCATAAATACTAAGAAAATAGCAAATTGAAGGTGGGCAGACTACATCTTAACAAAATATGTTCTAATTTGAAGTGGGCATAAATATAAACAAAATATGGTGAAATTTGAAGTGAACATAAATCTAAACAATATATGGTAAAATTTAAAGTGTGCATAAATCTTCACAAAATATGGTGAAATGGTTATATATCTTAAGAAAATATGGTGAAATGTTTAAGTGGGCATAAATACTAAGAAAATATGGGGAAATTTGAAGTGGGCATAAATCTTAACAAAATATGGTGAAATTTGAAGTGGGCATAAATCTTAACATAATATGCTGAAATTTGAAGTGGACATAAATCTTAAACAAATATGGTGAAATTTTGAAGAGGGCATAAATCTTAAGAAAACATGGTGAAATTTGAAGCAGACATAAATCTTAACAAAATATGGTTAAATTAGAAGGGGGCATAAATCTTAACCAAATATGGTGAATTTTGAAGTGGGTATTATTCTTAACAAATATGGTGAATTTTAGGCGAGCATAAATTTTAAAAGATTTAATGAAATTTGAAGTGGGCATAAATCTTAACAAAATATGGTGAAATTTGAAGTGGGCGAATCTTAACAAAATGGTGAAATTTGAGTGGGCATATATCTTAAGAAAATATGGTGAAATTTTTAAGTGGGTATAAATACTAAGAAAATATGGTGAAATTTGAAGCGGGCCTACATCTTAACAAAATATGTTCTAATTTGAAGTGGGCATAAATATAAACAAAATATGGTGAAATTTAAGTGAACATAAATCTAAACAATATATGGTAAAATTTGAAGTGTGCATAAATCTTCACAAATATGGTGAAATTTGAAGTGGACATATATCTTAAGAAAATATGGTGAAATGTTTAAGTGGGCATAAATACTAAGAAAATATGGGGAAATTTGAAGTGGGCATAAATCTTAACAAAATATGGTGAAATTTAGTGGGCATAAATCTTAACATAATATCATGAAATTTGAAGTGGACATAAATCTTAAACAAATATGGTGAAATTTTGAAGAGGCATAAATCTTAAGAAAACATGGTGAAATTTGAAGGACATAAATCTTAACAAAATATGGTTAAATTAGAAGGGCATAAATCTTAACCAAATATGTGAATTTTGAAGTGGGTATTATTCTTAACAAAATATGGTGAATTTTGAGCGAGCATAAATTTTAAAAGATTTAATGAAATTTGAAGTGGGCATAAATCTTAACAAAATATGGTGAAATTTGAAGTGGGCGTAAATCTTAACAAAACATGGTGAAATTTGAAGTGGGCATATATCTTAAGAAAATATGGTGAAATTTTTAAGTGGGTATAAATACTAAGAAAATATGGTGAAATTTGAAGCGGGCCTACATCTTAACAAAATATGTTCTAATTTGAAGTGGGCATAAATATAAACAAAATATGGTGAAATTTGAAGTGAGCATAAATCTAAACAATATATGGTAAAATTAAAAGTGTGCATAAATCTTAACAAAATACGGTGAAATTTGAAGTGGACATATATCTTAAGAAAATATGGTGAAATTTTTAAGTGGGCATAAATACTAAGAAAATATGGGGAAATTTGAAGTGGGCATAAATCTTAACAAAATATGGTGAAATTTGAAGTGGGCATAAATCTTAACAAAATATCTGAAATTTGAAGTGGACATAAATCTTAAACAAATATGGTGAAATTTTGAAGAGCCATAAATCTTAAGAAAACATGGTGAAATTTGAAGACATAAATCTTAAAAAATATGGTTAAATTTGAAGGGGCATAAATCTTAACCACATATGGTGAATTTTGAAGTGGGTATTATTCTTAACAAAATATGGTGAATTTTGAGCGAGCATAAATTTTAAAAAGATTTAATGAAAATTTAGTGGGCATAAATCTTAACAAAATATGGTGAAATTTGAAGTGGGCATAATCTTAAGAAAATGGTGAAATTTGAAGTGGCATAAATACTAAGAAAATATGCCATGAAATTTGAAGCGGCCTACATCTTAACAAAATATGTTCTAATTTGAAGTGGGCATAAATATAAACAAAATATGGTGAAATTTGAAGTGAACATAAATCTAAACAATATATGGTAAAATTTAAAGTGTGCATAAATCTTCACAAAATATGGTGAAATTTGAAGTGGACATATATCTTAAGAAAATATGGTGAAATGTTTAAGTGGGCATAAATACTAAGAAAATATGGGGAAATTTGAAGTGGGCATAAATCTTAACAAAATATGGTGAAATTTGAAGTGGGCATAAATCTTAACATAATATGCTGAAATTTGAGTGGACATAAATCTTAAACAAATATGAAATTTTGAAGAGGGCATCTTAAGAAAACATGGTGAAATTTGAAGCGGACATAAATCTTAACAAAATATGGTTAAATTAGAAGGGGCATAAATCTTAACCAAATATGGTGAATTTGAAGTGGTATTATTCTTAACAAAATATGGTGAATTTTGAGCGAGCATAAATTTTAAAATTTAATGAAATTTGAAGTGGGCATAAATCTTAACAAAATATGGTGAAATTTGAAGTGGGCGTAAATCTTAACAAAACATGGTGAAATTTGAAGTGGGCATATATCTTAAGAAAATATGGTGAAATTTTTAAGTGGGTATAAATACTAAGAAAATATGGTGAAATTTGAAGTGGGCCTACATCTTAACAAAATATGTTCTAATTTGAAGTGGGCATAAATATAAACAAAATATGGTGAAATTTGAAGTGAACATAAATCTAAACAATATATGGTAAAATTTGAAGTGTGCATAAATCTTCACAAAATATGGTGAAATTTGAAGTGGACATATATCTTAAGAAAATATGGTGAAATGTTTAAGTGGGCATAAATACTAAGAAAATATGGGGAAATTTGAAGTGGGCATAAATCTTAACAAAATATGGTGAAATTTGAAGTGGCATAAATCTTAACATAATATCTTTGAAATTTGAAGTGGACATAAATCTTAAACAAATATGGTGAAATTTTGAAGAGGGCATAAATCTTAAGAAAACATGGTGAAATTTGAAGCAGACATAAATCTTAACAAAATATGGTTAAATTAGAAGGGGGCATAAATCTTAACCAAATATGGTGAATTTTGAAGTGGGTATTATTCTTAACAAAATATGGTGAATTTTGAGCGAGCATAAATTTTAAAAGATTTAATGAAATTTGAGTGGGCATAAATCTTAACAAAATATGGTGAAATTTGAGTGGTAAATCTTAACAAAACATGGTGAAATTTGAGTGGGCATATATCTTAAGAAAATATGGTGAAATTTTAAGTGGGTATAAATACTGAAAATATGGTGAAATTTGAGGCGGACCTACATCTTAACAAATATGTTCTAATTTGAGTGGGCATAAATATAAACAAAATATGGTGAAATTTGAAGTGAGCATAAATCTAAACAATATGGTAAAATTTGAAGTGTGCATAAATCTTAACAAAATACGGTGAAATTTGAAGTGGACATATATCTTAAGAAAATATGGTGAAATTTTTAAGTGGGCATAAATACTAAGAAAATATGGGGAAATTTGAAGTGGGCATAAATCTTAACAAAATATGGTGAAATTTGAAGTGGGCATAAATCTTAACAAAATATGCTGAAATTTGAAGTGGACATAAATCTTAAACAAATATGGTGAAATTTTGAAGAGGCCATAAATCTTAAGAAAACATGGTGAAATTTGAAGCAGACATAAATCTTAACAAAATATGGTTAAATTTGAAGGGGGCATAAATCTTAACCAAATATGGTGAATTTTGAAGTGGGTATTATTCTTAACAAAATATGGTGAATTTTGAAGCGAGCATAAATTTTAAAAAGATTTAGTGAAATTTGAAGTGGGCATAAATCTTAACAAAATATGGTGAAATTTGAAGTGGTCAAATCTTAACAAATCATGGTGAAATTTAGTAATATATCTTAAGAAAATATGGTGAAATTTTAAGTGGGTATAAATACTAAGAAAATATTGAAGAAATTTGAAGCGGCCTACATCTTAACAAAATATGTTCTAATTTGAAGTGGGCATAAATATAAACAAAATATGGTGAAATTTGAGTGAGCATAAATCTAAACAATATATGGTAAAATTTGAAGTGTGCATAAATCTTAACAAATACGGTGAAATTTAAGTGGACATATATCTTAAGAAAATATGGTGAAATTTTTAAGTGGGCATAAATACTAAGAAAATATGGAAAATTTGAAGTGGGCATAAATCTTAACAAAATATGGTGAAATTTGAAGTGGGCATAAATCTTAACAAAATATGCTGAAATTTGAAGTGGACATAAATCTTAAACAAATATGGTGAAATTTTGAAGAGGCCATAAATCTTAAGAAAACATGGTGAAATTTGAAGCAGACATAAATCTTAACAAAATATGGTTAAATTTGAAGGGGGCATAAATCTTAACCAAATATGGTGAATTTTGAAGTGGGTATTATTCTTAACAAAATATGGTGAATTTTGAAGCGAGCATAAATTTTAAAAAGATTTAGTGAAATTTGAAGTGGGCATAAATCTTAACAAAATATGGTGAAATTTGAAGTGGGCGTAAATCTTAACAAATCATGGTGAAATTTGAAGTGGGCGTATATCTTAAGAAAATATGGTGAAATTTTTAAGTGGGTATAAATACTAAGAAAGTATGGTGAAATTTGAAGCGGGCCTACATCTTAACAAAATATGTTCTAATTTGAAGTGGGCATAAATATAAACAAAATATGGTGAAATTTGAAGTGAGCATAAATCTAAACAATATATGGTAAAATTTGAAGTGTGCATAAATCTTAACAAAATACGGTGAAATTTGAAGTGGACATATATCTTAAGAAAATATGGTGAAATTTTTAAGTGGGCATAAATACTAAGAAAATATGGGGAAATTTGAAGTGGGCATAAATCTTAACAAAATGGTGAAATTTGAAGTGGGCATAAATCTTAACAAAATATGTGAAATTTGAAGTGGACATAAATCTTAAACAAATATGGTGAAATTTTGAAGGGCCATAAATCTTAAGAAAACATGGTGAAATTTGAGCGGACATAAATCTTAACAAAATATGGTTAAATTTGAAGGGGCATAAATCTTAACCAAATATGGTGAATTTTGAAGTGGTATTATTCTTAACAAAATATGGTGAATTTTGAAGCGAGCATAAATTTTAAAAGATTTAGTGAAATTTGAAGTGGGCATAAATCTTAACAAAATATGGTGAAATTTGAAGTGGGCGTAAATCTTAACAAAATATGGTGAAATTTGAAGTGGGCATATATTTTAAGAAAATATGGTGAAATTTTTAAGTCGGCACAAATACTAAGAAAATATGGTGAAATTTGAAGCGGGCCTACATCTTAACAAAATATGTTCTAATTTGAAGTGGGCATAAATATAAACAAAATATGGTGAAATTTGAAGCGAGCATAAATCTAAACAATATATGGTAAAATTTGAAGTGTGCATAAATCTTAACAAAATACGGTGAAATTTGAAGTGGACATATATCTTAAGAAAATATGGTGAAATTTTTATGTGGGCATAAATACTAAGAAAATATGGGGAAATTTGAAGTGGGCATAAATCTTAACAAAATATGGTGAAATTTGAAGTGGGCATAAATCTTAACAAAATATGCTGAAATTTGAAGTGGACATAAATCTTAAACAAATATGGTGAAATTTTGAAGAGGCCATAAATCTTAAGAAAACATGGTGAAATTTGAAGCAGACATAAATCTTAACAAAATATGGTTAAATTTGAAGGGGGCATAAATCTTAACCAAATATGGTGAATTTTGAAGTGGGTATTATTCTTAACAAAATATGGTGAATTTTGAAGCGAGCATAAATTTTAAAAAGATTTAATGAAATTTGAAGTGGGCATAAATCTTAACAAAATATGGTGAAATTTGAAGTGGGCGTAAATCTTAACAAAATATGGTGAAATTTGAAGTGGGCATATATCTTAAGAAAATATGGTGAAATTTTTAAGTGGGCACAAATACTAAGAAAATATGGTGAAATTTGAAGCGGGCCTACATCTTAACAAAATATGTTCTAATTTGAAGTGGGCATAAATATAAACAAAATATGGTGAAATTTGAAGCGAGCATAAATCTAAACAATATATGGTAAAATTTGAAGTGTGCATAAATCTTAACAAAATATGGTGAAATTTGAAGTGGACATATATCTTAAGAAAATATGGTGAAATTTTTAAGTGGGCATAAATACTAAGAAAATATGGGGAAATTTGAAGTGGGCATAAATCTTAACAAAATATGGTGAAATTTGAAGTGGGCATAAATCTTAACAAAATATGCTGAAATTTGAAGTGGACATAAATCTTAAACAAATATGGTGAAATTTTGAAGAGAGCATAAATCTTAAGAAAACATGGGGAAATTTGAAGCTGACATAAATCTTAACAAAATATGGTTAAATTTGAAGGGCATAAATCTTAACCAAATATGGTGAATTTTAAGTGGGTATTATTCTTAACAAAATATGGTGAATTTTGAGCGAGCATAAATTTTAAAAGATTTAATGAAATTTGAAGTGGGCATAAATCTTAACAAAATATGGTGAAATTTGAGTGGGCGTAAATCTTAACAAAATATGGTGAAATTTGAAGTGGGCATATATCTTAAGAAATATGGTGAAATTTTAAGTGGGCACAAATACTAAGAAAATATGGTGAAATTTGAAGCGGTACTACATCTTAACAAAATATGTTCTAATTTGAAGTGGGCATAAATATAAACAAAATATGGTGAAATTTGAGCGAGCATAAATCTAAACAATATATGGTAAAATTTGAAGTGTGCATAAATCTTAACAAAATACGGTGAAATTTGAAGTGGACATATATCTTAAGAAAATATGGTGAAATTTTTATGTGGGCATAAATACTAAGAAAATATGGGAAATTTGAAGTGGGCATAAATCTTAACAAAATATGGTGAAATTTGAAGTGGGCATAATCTTAACAAAATATGCTGAAATTTGAAGTGGACATAAATCTTAAACAAATATGGTGAAATTTTGAAGGGCATAAATCTTAAGAAAACATGGTGAAATTTGAAGCAGACATAAATCTTAACAAAATATGGTTAAATTTGAAGGGGGCATAAATCTTAACCAAATATGGTGAATTTTGAAGTGGGTATTATTCTTAACAAAATATGGTGAATTTTGAAGCGAGCATAAATTTTAAAAAGATTTAATGAAATTTGAAGTGGGCATAAATCTTAACAAAATATGGTGAAATTTGAAGTGGCAAGTAAATCTTAACAAAATATGGTGAAATTTGAAGTGGGCATATATCTTAAGAAAATATGGTGAAATTTTTAAGTGGGCATAAATACTAAGAAAATATGGTGAAATTTGAAGCGGGCCTACATCTTAACAAAATATGTTCTAATTTGAAGTGGGCATAAATATAAACAAAATATGGTGAAATTTGAAGCGAGCATAAATCTAAACAATATATGGTAAAATTTGAAGTGTGCATAAATCTTAACAAAATATGGTGAAATTTGAAGTGGACATATATCTTAAGAAAATATGGTGAAATTTTTAAGTGGGCATAAATACTAAGAAAATATGGGGAAATTTGAAGTGGGCATAAATCTTAACAAAATATGGTGAAATTTGAGTGGCATAAATCTTAACAAAATATTGTGATTTGAGTGGACATAAATCTTAAACAAATATGGTGAAATTTTGGAGGGCATAAATCTTAAAAACATGGTGAAATTTGAAGGATAAATCTTAACAAAATATGGTTAAATTTGAAGGGCATAAATCTTAACAAATATGGTGAATTTTGAGTGGGTATTATTCTTAACAAAATATGGTGAATTTTGGAGCATAAATTTTAAAAGATTTAATGAAATTTGAAGTGGGCATAAATCTTAACAAAATATGGTGAAATTTGAAGTGGTAAATCTTAACAAAATATGGTGAAATTTGAAGTGGGCATATATCTTAAGAAAATATGGTGAAATTTTTAAGTGGGCATAAATACTAAGAAAATATGGTGAAATTTGAAGCGGGCCTACATCTTAACAAAATATGTTCTAATTTGAAGTGGGCATAAATATAAACAAAATATGGTGAAATTTGAAGTGAGCATAAATCTAAACAATATATGGTAAAATTTGAAGTGTGCATAAATCTTAACAAAATATGGTGAAATTTGAAGTGGACATATATCTTAAGAAAATATGGTGAAATGTTTAAGTGGGCATAAATACTAAGAAAATATGGGGAAATTTGAAGTGGGCATAAATCTTAACAAAATATGGTGAAATTTGAAGTGGGCATAAATCTTAACAAAATATGCTGAAATTTGAAGTGGACATAAATCTTAAACAAATATGGTGAAATTTTGAAGAGGGCATAAATCTTAAGAAAACATGGTGAAATTTGAAGCAGACATAAATCTTAACAAAATATGGTTAAATTTGAAGGGGGCATAAATCTTAACCAAATATGGTGAATTTTGAAGTGGGTATTATTCTTAACAAAATATGGTGAATTTTGAAGCGAGCATAAATTTTAAAAAGATTTAATGAAATTTGAAGTGGGCATAAATCTTAACAAAATATGGTGAAATTTGAAGTGGGCGTAAATCTTAACAAAATATGGTGAAATTTGAAGTGGGCATATATCTTAAGAAAATATGGTGAAATTTTTAAGTGGGCATAAATACTAAGAAAATATGGTGAAATTTGAAGCGGGCCTACATCTTAACAAAATATGTTCTAATTTGAAGTGGGCATAAATATAAACAAAATATGGTGAAATTTGAAGCGAGCATAAATCTAAACAATATATGGTAAAATTTGAAGTGTGCATAAATCTTAACAAAATATGGTGAAATTTGAAGTGGACATATATCTTAAGAAAATATGGTGAAATTTTAAGTGGGCATAAATACTAAGAAAATATGGAAATTTGAGTGGGCATAAATCTTAACAAAATATGGTGAAATTTGAAGTGGGCATAAATCTTAACAAAATATGCTGAAATTTGAAGTGGACATAAATCTTAAACAAATATGGTGAAATTTTGAAGAGGGCATAAATCTTAAGAAAACATGGTGAAATTTGAGTGAGACATAAATCTTAACAAAATATGGTTAAATTTGAAGGGGCATAAATCTTAACCAAATATGGTGAATTTTGAAGTGGGTATTATACTAACAAAATATGGTGAATTTTGAAGCAAGCATAAATTTTAAAAGATTTAATGAAATTTGAAGTGGGCATAAATCTTAACAAAATATGGTGAAATTTGAAGTGGGCGTAAATCTTAACAAAATATGGTGAAATTTGAAGTGGGCATATATCTTAAGAAAATATGGTGAAATTTTTAAGTGGGCATAAATACTAAGAAAATATGGTGAAATTTGAAGCGGGCCTACATCTTAACAAAATATGTTCTAATTTGAAGTGGGCATAAATATAAACAAAATATGGTGAAATTTGAAGTGAACATAAATCTAAACAATATATGGTAAAATTTGAAGTGTGCATAAATCTTAACAAAATATGGTGAAATTTGAAGTGGACATATATCTTAAGAAAATATGGTGAAATGTTTAAGTGGGCATAAATACTAAGAAAATATGGGGAAATTTGAAGTGGGCATAAATCTTAACAAAATATGGTGAAATTTAAAGTGGGCATAAATCTTAACAAAATATGCTGAAATTTGAAGTGGACATAAATCTTAACAAATATGGTGAAATTTGAAGGCCATAAATCTTAAGAAAACATGGTGAAATTTGAGCGAGACATAAATCTTAACAAAATATGGTTAAATTTGAAGGGGCATAAATCTTAACCAAATATGGTGAATTTTGAAGTGGGTATTATTCTTAACAAAATATGGTGAATTTTGAGCGAGCATAAATTTAAAAGATTTAATGAAATTTGAAGTGGGCATAAATCTTAACAAAATATGGTGAAATTTGAAGTGGGCGTAAATCTTAACAAAATATGGTGAAATTTGAAGTGGGCATATATCTTAAGAAAATATGGTGAAATTTTTAAGTGGGCATAAATACTAAGAAAATATGGTGAAATTTGAAGCGGGCCTACATCTTAACAAAATATGTTCTAATTTGAAGTGGGCATAAATATAACCAAAATATGGTGAAATTTGAAGTGAGCATAAATCTTAACAATATATGGTAAAATTTGAAGTGTGCATAAATCTTAACAAAATATGGTGAAATTTGAAGTGGACATATATCTTAAGAAAATATGGTGAAATTTTAAGTGGGCATAAATACTAAGAAAATATGGTGAAATTTGAAGTGGGCATAAATCTTAACAAAATATGGTGAAATTTGAAGTGGGCATAAATCTTAACAAAATATGCTGAAATTTGAAGTGGACATAAATCTTAAACAAATATGGTGAAATTTTGAAGAGGGCATAAATCTTAAGAAAACATGGTGAAATTTGAAGCAGACATAAATCTTAACAAAATATGGTTAAATTTGAAGGGGGCATAAATCTTAACAAAATATGGTGAATTTTGAAGTGGGTATTATTCTTAACAAAATATGGTGAATTTTGAAGCGAGCATAAATTTTAAAAAAATTTAATGAAATTTGAAGTGGGCATAAATCTAAACAAAATATGGTGAAATTTGAGTGATAAATCTTAACAAAATATGGTAAAATTTGAAGTGGGCATATATCTTAACAAAATATGGTAAAAATTGAAGTGGGCATATATCATAATAAAATATGTTATAATTTGAACTAGGCATCAATCTTAAGAAAATGAGGTAAAATTTTGAAGTGGGCATAAATGTTAAGAAAATATGGTGAAATATGAAGCGAGCATAAATCTTCACAAAATATGGTGAAATTTAAAGGGGGCATAAATCTTAACAATATATAGTGAAATTTGAATTGTGGAAAAATGTTAACAAAATATGGTGAAATTTAAAGTGGGCATAAATCTTAACAATATATGGTAAAATTTTAAGTGTGCATAAATCTTAACAAAATATGGTGAAATTTGAAGTGGACATATATCTTAAGAAAATATGGTGAAATTTTTAGGTGGGCATAAATACTAAGAAAATATGGTGAAATTTGAAGTGGGCATAAATCTTAACAAAATATAGTGAAATTTGAAGTGGGCATAAATCTTAACAAAATATGCTGAAATTTGAAGTGGACATAAATCTTAAACAAATATTGTGAAATTTTGAAGAGGGCATAAATCTTAAGAAAACATGGTGAAATTTGAAGCAGACATAAATCTTTACAAAATATGGTTAAATTTGAAGGGGGTATAAATCTTAACAAAATATGGTGAATTTTGAAGTGGGTATTATTCTTAACAAAATATGGTGAATTTTGAAACGAGCATAAATTTTAAAAAAATTTAATGAAATTTGAAGTGGGCATAAATCTTAACAAAATATGGTGAAATTTGAAGTGGGCGTAAATCTTAACAAAATATGGTAAAATTTGAAGTGGGCATATATCTTAACAAAATATGGTAAAAATTGAAGTGGGCATATATCATAACAAAATATGTTATAATTTGAACTAGGCATCAATCTTAAGAAAATGAGTTAAAAATTTGAAGTGGGCATAAATGTTAAGAAAATATGGTGAAATATGAAGCGAGCAAAAATCTTCACAAAATATGGTGAAATTTGAAGTGGGCATAAATCTTAACAAAACATTGTGAAATTTGAAGTGGGCATAGATATTAACAAAATATGGTGAAATTTGAAGTGGACATAAATCTTAACAAAATATGGTGAAATTTTAATTGGACATATATCTTAAGAAAATATGGTAAAATTTTAAAGTAAAAATATGGTGAAATTTGAAGCAGACAATTTTAAAATTATGGTTAAATTTGAAGGGATATAAATCTTAACCAAATATGGTGAATTTTGATTGGGCATTAATCTTAACAAAATATGGTGAATTTTGAAGCGAGCATAATCTTAACAAAATATGGTGAATTTTGATGAGCATAAATCTAAACAAAATATGGTGAAATTAAGTGAGCTTAAATCTTAACAAAATATGGTGAAATTTGAAGTGTGCATAAATCTTAACAAATTATGGTATAATTTAATGGCATATATCTTAACAAAATTTGGTATAATTTGAACTAGGCATCAATCTTGAAAATTTGGTGAAATTTTGAAGTGGGCACAAATGTTAAGAAAATATGGTGAAATTTGAGCGACATAAATCTTAACAAAATATGGTGAAATTTGAAGGGGCATAAATCTTAATAAAATGTATGGTGAAATTTGAAGTGTGCAAAAATCTTAACAAAATATGGTGAAATTTGAAATGGGCATAAATCTTAACAAAATATGGTGAAATTTGAAGTGAGTATAATTCGTAACAAAATATAGTGAATTTTGAAGCAGACATAAATCTAAACAAAATATTGGAAATTTGAAGTGAACATAAATCTTAGCAATATATGGTCAAATTTGAATTGTGGATAAATCTTAACCAAATATGGTGAAATTTGAAGTGGGTATATATCTTAAGGAAATATGGTGAAATTTATAGTGGGCATAAATCTTAGCAAAATATGGTGTATTTTGAGGCGAGCATAAATTCATCAAAATATGGTGAAATTTGAAGTGAGCATAAATCTTAACAACTTATGGTGAAATATGAAGTGTGCAGAAATCTTAACAAAATATGGTAAAATATGAAGTGGGCATATATCTTAAGAAAATATGGTAAAATTTAAAGTCGGCATATATCTTAAAAAATATGGTATAATTTGAACTAGGCATCAATCTTAAGAAAATGAGGTGAAATTTTGAATTGGGCATAAATGTTAAGAAAATATGGTGAAATTTGAAGCGAGCATAAATCTTAACAAAATATGGTGAACTTTGAAGCGAGCATAAATCTAAACAAAATATGGTGAAATTTGAAGTGAGCATAAATCTTAACAAATATGGTGAAATTTGAAGCGTGGATAAATCTTAACAAAATATGGTGAAATTTGAAGTGGGCATATATCTTAAGTAAATATGGTGAAATTTGAACTGGGTATAAATCTTAAGAAAATATAGTGAAACTTTTAAGTGGGTATAAATATTAAGAAAATATGGTGAAATTTGAAGCGGGCATAAATCTTAACAAAATATGGTGAAATTTGAAGTGGGCATAAATCTTAACAAAATATGGTGAACTTTGAAGCGGGCATAGATATTAACAAAATATTGTGAAATTTGAAGCAGACATAAATCTTAACAAAATATGGTGAAATTTGAAGTGGACATATATCTTGAGAAAATATGGTGAAATTTTGAAGTGGGCAAAAAAATCTTTAGAAAATATGGTGTAATTTGAAGCAGACATAAATTTAACAAACATGGTTAAATTTGAAGGGGCATAAATATTTACCAAATTTGGTGAATTTTGAATTGGGCATTAATCTTCACAAAATATGGTGAATTTTGAAGCGAGCATAAATCTTAATAAAATATGGTGAATTTTGAGCGAGCATAAATCTAAACAAAATATGGTGAAATTTGAAGTGAGCATAAATCTTAACAATATGGTGACATTTGAAGTGGGCATAAATCTTAATAAAATATGGTAAAATTTATGTGGGCATATATCTTAACAAAATATGGTATAATTTGAATGGGCATCAATCTTAAGAAAATTGGTGAAATTTTAAGTGGGCATTAATGTTAAGAAAATATGGTGAAATTTGAAGGGAGCATAAATCTTAACAAAATATGGTGAAATTAGAAGGGGGCATAAATCTCAATCATATATGGTGAAATTTGAAGTGTGCAAAAATCTTAACAAAATATGGTGATATTTGAATTGGGCATAAATCTTAATAAAATATGGTGAAATTTGAAGTGGGTATAAAACTTAACAAAATATGGTGAATTTTGAAGCGAGCATAAACCTAAATAAAATATCGTGAAATTTGAAGTGAGCTTAAATCTTAACAATATATGTTGAAATTTGAAATGTGCATAAATCTTAACAAAATATGGTGAAATTTGAAGTGGGCATATATCTTAAGAAAATATGGTGATATTTGAGTGAGATAAATCTTAAGATATGGTGAAATTTTTAAGCGGGCATAAATATTAAGAAAATATGGTGAAATTTGAAGAGGCATAAATCTTAACAAAATATGGTGAAATATGAAGTGGTCACAAATCTTAAATTAACATGAAATTTAAAGTGGGCATAGATATGAACAAAATATTGAAATTTGAAGTGGCATAGATATTAACAAAATATGGTGAAATTTGAAGCGGACATAAATCTTAACAAAATATGGTGAAATTTAAGTGAACATATATCTTAAGAAAATATGGTGAAATTTTGAAGTGGGCATAAATCTTGAAAATATGGTGAACATAAATCTTAACAAAATATGGTAAAATTTGAATGGGCATAAATCGTAACCAAATATGGTGAATTTTGAGTGAGTATTAATCTTAACAAAATATGGTGAATTTTAAACAAAAGCATAAATCTTAACAAAATATGGTGAATTTTGAGCGAGCATAAATTTAAACAAAATATGGTGAAATTTGAAGTGAGCATAAGTCTGAACATATATGGTGATTTAAGTGTGCATAAACCTTAACAAAATGTGGTGAAATTTGACATATATCTTAAGAAATTATGGTTAAATTTGAACTGGGCATAAATATTAAGAAAATATATGGCCAATTTGGAGAGACATAAAACTTAAGAAATTATGGTGAAATTTGAAGCTAGCATAAATGTTAACAAAATATGGTGAAATTTGAAGTGGGCATAAATCTTAACAAAAATTGAAATTGAGCGGGCATAGATCTTAACAAAATATGTTGAAATTTTAAGTGGGCATAATCATAGAAAATATGGTGAAATTTGAAGAGACATAAATCTAAACAAAATATGGTTAAATTTGAAAGGGGCATAAATCTTAACCAAATATGGTGAATTTTGAAGTGGGCATTAATCTTAACAAAATAAGGTGAATTTTAAAGCGAGCATAAATCTTAACAAAATATAATGAAATTTGAAGTGGGCATAAATCTTAACAAAATATGGTGAAATTTGAAGTAGGCATAAATGTTAACAAAATATGGTAAAATTTGATGTGGGCATCAATCTTAAGAAAATGAGGTGAAATTTTGAAGTGGACATAAATGTTAAGAAAATATGGTGAGATTTGAAACGAGCATAAATCTTAACAAAATATGGTTAAATTTGAAGGAGGCATAAATCTTAACAATATATGGTGAAATTTGAATTGTGCAAAAATCTTAACAAAATATGGTGAATTTTGAAGCGGGTATAAATCTTAAAAAAATATGGTGAATTTTGAAGCGGGTATAAATCTTAACAAAATATGGCGAAATTTGAAGTGAACATAAATCTTAGCAATATATGGTGAAATTTGAAGTGTGCATATATCTTAAGAAAATATGGTGTAATTTGAACTGAGCATAAATGTTAAGAAATTTGGTTAAATTTTTAAGGCGGCATAAATATTAAGAAAATATGGTGAAATTTGAAGTGGGCATAGATATTAAAAAATATGGTGAAATTTGAGCGAGCATAAATCTAAACAAAATATGGTGAAATTTGAAGCGAGCATAAATCTAAACAATATATGGTGAAATTTGAAGTGTGCATAAATCTTAACAATATATGGTGAAATTTGAAGTGGGCATACATCTTAAGAAAATATGGCGAAATTTGAACAGGGCTTAAATCTTAAGAAAATATGGTGAAATTTTTAAGTGGGCATAAATATTAAGAAAATATGGTGAAACTTGAAGCGGGCATAAATCTTAACAAAATATGGTGAAATTTGATGTGGCCATAAATCTTAACAAAATATGGTGAAATTTGAAGTGGGCATATATCTTTAGAAAATATGGTAAAATTTTGAAGTCGGCAAAAATCTTAAGAAAATATGTTGAAATTTGAAGCAGACATAAATTTTAAGAAAATATGGTTAAATTTGAAGGGGGCATAAATCTTAACCAAATATGGTGAATTTTGAAGTGGGCATTAATCTTAACAAAATATGGTGAATTTTGAAACTAGCATAAATCTTTACAAAATATGGTGAATTTTGAACGAGCATAAATCTATACAAAATATGGTGAAATTTGAAGGGAGCATAAATCTTAACAATATATGGTGAAATTTGAAGTTTGCATAAATCTTAACAAAATATGGTAAAATTTGATGTGGGCATATATCTTAACAAAATATGGTATAATTTGAACTGGGCATCAATCTTAAGAAAATATGGTGAAATTTTGAAGTGGGCATAAATGTTAAGAAAATATGGTGAAATATGAAGCGAGCATAAATCTTAAAAAAATATGGTGAAATTTGAAGGGGGCATAAATCTTAACAATATATGGTGAAATTTGAAGTGTGCAAAAATCTTAACAAAATATGGTGAAATTTGAAGTGGACATAAATCTTAACAAAATATGGTGAAATTTGAAGTGGGTATAACTCTTACCAAAATATGGTGAATTTTGAAGCGAGCATAAATCTTAACAAAATCTGGTGAAATTTAAAGTGGGTATAAATCATAACAAAATATGGTGAATTTTGAAGCGAGCATAAATCTAAACAAAATATGGTGAAATTTAAAGTGAGCATAAATCTTAACAATATATGATGAAATTTGAAGTGTGCAAAAATCTTAACAAAATATGGTGAAATTTGAAGTGTTCAAATATCATCATATTTTCTTAAAATATATAACTTCAATTTAAGTAGACAAGTTCATTTCAAATTTCATGATATTTTCTTCAAATTTCATCGATTTTCTTAAGGTTATATTTCAAAAGATTTCATAAGGTTTAAGTTACATCAAATTTCTAAAGATATAAGTTCACCTCAATTTCATCAAATTTCTAAAGATATAAGTTCACCTCAATTTCATGATTTTCATCAATTTCATTCGATTATTTTAAGATTTATATTTACTTCAATATCATATTTTCTTAAGTTTATATTCATGAAATTTCATCAAATTTCTTAGATTTAAGTTCGATTCAAGTTTTATCATATTTTCTTAAAATTTCATCGATTTCTTAAGATTTATGCTTCAAATTTCATCGATTTCTAAGGTTTATTCACTTTATTTCATCAAATTTCTTAAATTTCACTTCAAATCAAATTTTCTATTTCAAATTTCTCCGATTTTTATGTTTACTTCAAATTTCATCATATTTTCTTAAAGGTATATTTACTTCAAATTTGATCAAATTTAAGATTTAAGTTCACTTCAAATTTCATGATATTCTTCAAATTTCATCTTATTTTCTTAAGATTTGAAGTGTATCAATTTCATCATTTTCATTATTTATATTTACATCAAATTTCATCAAATTTCTTAATATAAGTTCACCTCAAATTTCATCGATTTCTTCAAATTTCATTCGATTTTCTTAAGATTTATGTTTACTTCAATTTCATCATATTTTCTTAAGGTTTATATTCATGAAATTTCATCAAATTTCTTAAGATTTAAGTTCACTTCAAGTTTTATCATATTTTCTTAAAATTAATCCGATTTTCTTAAGATTTATGTTTACTTCAAATTTCATAAGATTCTTAAGGTTTATTCACTTTAAATTTCATCAAATTTCTTAATATTTAAGTTCACTAAATTTCATCATATTTTCTTCTAATTTCATCGGTTTTTATGTTTACTTCAAATTTCATCATATTTTCTTAAGGTATATATTCACTTAATTTGATCAAATTTGATTTAGTTTACTTTAAATTTCATGATATTTTCTTCAAATTTCATCTTATTTTCTTAAGATTTAAGTGTATTTCAATTTCATCATATTTTCATTAACTTTTATATTTACATCAAATTTCATCAAATTTCTTCGAGATATAAGTTCACCTCAAATTTCATCGATTTTCTTCAAATTTCATTTGATTTTCTTAATATTTATGTTTACTTCCAATTTCATCATATTTTCTTAAGGTTTATATTCAATTGAAATTTCTTCAAATTTCTTAAGATATAAGTTCACTTTAAATTTTATTATATTTTCTTAAAATTTCATCGATTTTCTTTGATTTATGTTTACGTCAATGTCATCAAATTATGTTAGGTTTATTCACTCTAAATTTCATCAAATTTCTTAAGCCACTTCAAATTTCATCGATTTTCTTCAAATTTCATCAAATTTTTATGTTTACTTCAAATTTCATCATATTTTCTTAAAGTTTATATTCACTTCAAAATTAATCAAATTTAAGATTTAAGTTCACTTCAAATTTCATTATGTTTTCTTCAAAGTTTATCTGATTTTCTTAAGATTTATGTTTATTTCCAATTTCATATGATTTTCATAAGCATTATATTAACATCACATTTCATCTAATTTCTAACCTTAAATTTATTTTTCTTCAAATTTCATCGATTTTCTTATGATTTATGTTTACTTCAAATTTCATCGATTTAAGGTTTATATTCACTTCAAATTTCATTAAATTTCTTAAGATTTAAGTTCACTCCAAATTTCATTATATTTTCTTCAAATTATTCCGATTTTCTTAAGATTTATGTTTACTTCCAATTTCATCATATTTTCTTAATGTTTATATTCACTTAAAATTTCACTAAATTTCTTAAGATTTAAGTTCACTTCAAATTTTATCATATTTTCTTTAAATTTCATCCGATTTTCTTAAGATTTATGTTTACTTCAAATTTCATAAGATTTTCTTAAGGTTTATTAACGTTAAATTTCATCAAATTTCTTAAGATTTAATTTCACTTCAAATTTCATCTGATTTTCTTCAAATTTCATCCGATATTTATGTTTACTCTCATCTATTTTTCTTAAGATTTATATTCACTTCTAATTTCATCAAATTTAAGATTTAAGTTCACTTCAAATTTCATGATACTTTCTTCAAATTTTATCTTATTTTCTTCAGATTTTCATAAGCTTTATATTTACATCAAATTTCTAAAGATATTTCACCTCAAATTTCATGATATTTTCTTCAATTTTTATCTTATTTTCTTAAGATTTATGTTTATTTCCAATTTCATCAGATTTTCGTAAGCTTTATATTTACATCAAATTTAATTAAATTTCTCAAGATATAAGTTCACCTCAAATTTCATCAGATTTTCTTCAAATTTCATTCGATTTTCTTAAGATTTATGTTTACTTCCAATTTCATCATATTTTCTTAAGCTTTATATTCACTTGAAATTTCTTCAAATTTCTTAAGATATAAGTTCACTTTAAATTTTATTATATTTCCTTAAAATTTCATCCGATTTTCTTAAGATTTATGTTTACGTCAAATTTCTTCAAATTATCTTAAGGTTTATTCACTTTTAATTTCATCAAATTTCTTAAGATTTAAGTTCACTTCAAATTTCATCTGATTTTCTTCAAATTTCATCAAATTTTTACGTTTACTTCAAATTTCATCATATTTTCTTAAGGTTTATATTCACTTCAAAATTAATAAAATTGAAGATTTAAGTTCACTTCAAATTTCAGGATATTTTCTTCGAAATATATCTTATTTTCTTAAGATTTATGTTTATTTCCAATTTCATATGATTTTCAAAAGCTTTATATTAACATCAAATTTCATCAAATTTCTAAAGACTATTCACCTCAAATTTCATGCGATTTTCTTATGATTTATGTTTACTTCAAATTTCATCAGATTTTCTTAAGGTTTATATTCACTTCAAATTTCATTAAATTTCTTAAGATTTAAGTTCACTTCAAATTTCATTATATTTTCTTCAAATTATTCGATTTTCTTAAGATTTATGTTTACTTCCAATTTCATCATATTTTCTTAATGTTTATATTCTTAAACATCAAATTTCTTAAGATTTAAGTTCACTTCAAATTATCATATTTTCTTAAAATTTCATCCGATTTTCTTAAGATTTATGTTTACTTCAAATTTTATAAGATTTTCTTAAGGTTTATTAACTTTAAATTTCATCAAATTTCTTAAGATTTAATTTCACTTCAAATTTCATCTGATTTTCTTCAAATTTCATCCGATATTTATGTTTACTTCAAATCTCATCATATTTTCTTAAGATTTATATTCACTTCTAATTTCATCAAATTTAAGATTTAAGTTCACTTCAAATTTCATGATATTTTCTTCAAATTTTATCTTATTTTCTTAAGATTTATGTTTATTTCCAATTTCATATGATTTTCATTAGCTTTATATTTACATCAAATTTCTAAAGATAGTTCACCTCAAATTTCATGATATTTTCTTCAATTTTTATCTTATTTTCGTAAGATTTATGTTTATTTAATTTCATGATTTTAAGTACTTTATATTTACTCAATTTAATTAAATTTCTTAAGATATAAGTTCATCAAATTTCATGATTTTCTTCAAATTTCATTTGATTTTTTTAAGATTTATATTTACTTCCAATTTCATCATATTTTCTTAAGGTTTATATTCACTTGAAATTTCATCAAATTTCTTAAGATTTAAGTTCACTTCAAGTTTTATCATATTTTCTTAAAATTTCATCCGATTTTCTTAAGATTTATGTTTACTTCAAATTTCATAAGATTTTCTTAAGGTTTATTCACTTTAAATTTCATCAAATTTCTTAATATTTAAGTTCACTTCAAATTTCATCATATTTTCTTCTAATTTCATCCGGTTTTTATGTTTACTTCAAATTTCATCATATTTTCTTAAGGTATATATTCACTTCAAATTTGATCAAATTTCAGATTTAGTTTACTTCAAATTTCATGATATTTTCTTCAAATTTCATCTTATTTTCTTAAGATTTAAGTGTATTTCCAATTTCATATTTTCATTAGCTTTATATTTACATCAAATTTCATCAAATTTCTTCAGATATAAGTTCACCTCAAATTTCATCAGATTTTCTTCAAATTTCATTTGATTTTCTTAATATTTATGTTTACTTCCAATTTCATCATATTTTCTTAAGGTTTATATTCAATTGAAATTTCTTCAAATTTCTTAAGATATAAGTTCACTTTAAATTTTATTATATTTTCTTAAAATTTCATCCGATTTTCTTTAGATTTATGTTTACGTAAAATGTCATCAAATTATGTTAAGGTTTATTCACTCTAAATTTCATCAAATTTCTTAAGATTTAAGTTCTCTTCAAATTTCATCTGACTTTCTTCAATTTCATCAAATTTTTATGTTTACTTCAAATTTCATCATATTTTCTTAAAGTTTATATTCACTTCAAAATTAATCAAATTTAAGATTTAAGTTCACTTCAAATTTCATTATATTTTCTTCAAAATTTATCTTATTTTCTTAAGATTTATGTTTATTTCCAATTTCATATGATTTTCATTATATTAACATCACATTTCATCGAATTTCTAAAGACTATTCTTAAATTTCATGATTTTCTTCAAATTTCATGCGATTTTCTTATGATTTATGTTTACTTCAAATTTCATCGATTTTTTAAGTTTATATTCACTTCAAATTTCATTAAATTTCTTAAGATTTAAGTTCACTTCAAATTTCATTATATTTTCTTCAAATTATTCGATTTTCTTAAGATTTATGTTTACTTCAATTTCATCATATTTTCTTAATGTTTATATTCACTTAAAATTTCATCAAATTTCTTAAGATTTAAGTTCACTTCAAATTTTATCATATTTTCTTTAAATTTCATCAATTTTCTTAGATTTATGTTTACTTCAAATTCATAGATTTTCTTAAGGTTTATTCATTAAATTTCATCAAATTTCTTAAGATTTAATTTCACTTCAAATTTCATCGATTTTCTTCAAATTTCATCCGATATTTATGTTTTCAAATTTCATCATATTTTCTTAAGATTTATATTCACTTCTAATTTCATCAAATTTAAGATTTAAGTTCACTTCAAATTTCATGATACTTTCTTCAAATTTTATCTTATTTTCTTAAGATTTTCATAAGCTTTATATTTACATAAAATTTCATGATATTTTCTTCAATTTTTATCTTATTTTCTTAAGATTTATGTTTATTTCCAATTTCATCAGATTTTCGTAAGCTTTATATTTACATCAAATTTAATTAAATTTCTCAAGATATAAGTTCACCTCAAATTTCATCAGATTTTCTTCAAATTTCATTTGATTTTTTTAAGATTTATATTTACTTCCAATTTCATCAAATTTTCTTAAGCTTTATATTCACTTGAAATTTCATCAAATTTCTTAAGATTTAAATTCACTTCAAATTTATCATATTTTCTTCTAATTTCATCGATTTTCTTAAGATTTATGTTTACTTCAATTTCATGATTTTCTTAAGGTTTATTCACTTTAAAATTCATCAAATTTCTTAATATTTAAGTTCACTTCAATTTCATGATTTCTTCTAATTTCATCAGGTTTTATGTTTACTTCAAATTTCATCATATTTTCTTAAGGTATATATTCACTTCAAATTTGATCAAATTTAGATTGGTTCACTTCAAATTTCATGATATTTTCTTCAAATTTCATTATTATTTTCTTAAGATTTAAGTGTATTTCCAATTTCATCATATTTTCATTAGCTTTATATTTACATCAAATTTCATCAAATTTCTTAGGATATAAGTTCTCAAATTTCATCGATTTTCTTCAATTTCATTGATTTTCTTTAGATTTATGTTTACTTCAATTTTATCATATTTTCTTAAGGTTTATATTCATTGAAATTTCTTCAAATTTCTTAAGATATAAGTTCACTTTAAATTTTATTATATTTTCTTAAAATTTCATCCGATTTTCTTTAGATTTATGTTTAATCAAATTTCATCATTATCTTAAGGTTTATTAACTTTAAATTTCATCAAATTTCTTAAGATTTAAGTTCACTTCAAATTTAATCTTATTTTTTTCAAATTTTATCCAATTTTTACGTTTACTTCAAATTTCATCATATTTTCTTAAGGTTTATATTCACTTCAAATTTAATAAAATTTAAGATTTAAGTTCACTTCAAATTTCATGATATTTTCTTCAAAATATTTTATTTTCTTAAGATTTATGTTTATTTCAATTTCATATGATTTTCATAAACTTTATATTAACATCAAATTTCATTGAATTTCTAAGATTGTTCACCTCAAATTTCATGATTTTCTTCAAATTTCATTCGATTTTCTTAAGATTTATGTTTACTTAATTTCATGATTTTCTTAAAGATTTATATTCACTTCAAATTTCATTAAATTTCTTAAGATTTAAGTTCAATTCAAATTTCATTATATTTTCTTCAAATAATTCGATTTTCTTAAGATTTATGTTTACTTCCAATTTCATCATATTTTCTTAATGTTTATATTCATAAAATTTAATCAAATTTCTTAAGATTTAAGTTCACTTCAATTTTATCATATTTTCTTAAAATTTCATCGATTTTCTTAAGATTTATGTTTACTTCATTTCATAAGATTTTCTTAAGGTTTATTCTTTAAATTTCATCAAATTTCTTAAATTTAAGTTTACTTCAAATTTCATCGATTTTCTTCAAATTTCATCCGATATTTATGTTTTACTTCAATCTCATCATATTTTCTTAAGATTTATATTCACTTCAATTTCACCAATTTAGATTTAAGTTCACTTCAAATTTCATGATGTTTTCTTTAAATTTTATCTTATTTTCTTAAGATTTATGTTTATTTCGAATTTCATATGATTTTCATAAGCTTTATATTTACATCAAATTTCATCAAATTTCTAAAGATAGTTCACCTCAAATTTCATGATATTTTCTTCAAATTTTATCTAATTTTCTTAAGATTTATGTTTATTTCCAATTTCATCATATTTTCATAAGCTTTATAATTACATTAAATTTCATTAAATTTCTTAAGATATAAGTTCACCTCAAATTTCATCAGATTTTCTTCAAATTTCATTCGATTTAATTAAGATTTATGTTTAATTCAAATTTCATTAGATTTTCTTAAGGTTTATATTCACTTCAAATTTCATTATATTTTCTTCAAATTACACCGATTTTCTTAAGATTTATGTTTACTTCAAATTTTATCTAAATTTCTTAAGATTTATATTATTTCCAATTTCATCATATTTTCTTAAGGTTTATATTCACTTGAAATTTCATCAAATTTCTTAAGATTTAAGTTCACTTCATGTTTTATCATATTTTCTTAAAATTTCATCTGATTTTCTTAAGATTTATGTTTACTTCAAATTTCGTCAGAATTTCTTAAGATTTATATTTACTTCCAATTTCATCATATTTTCTTAAGCTTTATATTCACTTGAAATTTCATCAAATTTCTTAAGATTTAAGTTCACTTCAAGTTTTATCATATTTTCTTAAAATTTCATCCGATTTTCTTAAGATTTAAGTTCACTTCAAATTTCATTATATTTTCTTCAAATTTTATCCGATTTTCTTATGATTTATGTTTATTTCCAATTTCATATGATTTTCATTAGCTTTATATTTACATCAAATTTCTAAAGATAGTTCACCTCAAATTTCATGATATTTTCTTCAATTTTTATCTTATTTTCTTAAGATTTATGTTTATTTCCAATTTCATCAGATTTTCGTAAGCTTTATATTTACATCAAATTTAATTAAATTTCTTAAGATATAAGTTCACCTCAAATTTCATCAGATTTTCTTCAAATTTCATTTGATTTTTTTAAGATTTATATTTACTTCCAATTTCATCATATTTTCTTAAGGTTTATATTCACTTGAAATTTCATCAAATTTCTTAAGATTTAAGTTCACTTCAAGTTTTATCATATTTTCTTAAAATTTCATCCGATTTTCTTAAGATTTATGTTTACTTCAAATTTCATAAGATTTTCTTAAGGTTTATTCACTTTAAATTTCATCAAATTTCTTAATATTTAAGTTCACTTCAAATTTCATCATATTTTCTTCTAATTTCATCCGGTTTTTATGTTTACTTCAAATTTCATCATATTTTCTTAAGGTATATATTCATGATTTGATCAAATTTGATTGGATTTAGTTCAATTTCATGATATTTTCTTCAATTTCATCTTATTTTCTTAAGATTCAAGTTTATTTCCAATTTCATCATATTTTCATTAGCTTTATATTTACATCAAATTTCATCAAATTTCTTCAGATATAAGTTCACCTCAAATTTCATCAGATTTTCTTCAAATTTCATTCGATTTTCTTAAGATTCATGTTTACTTCCAATTTTATCATATTTTCTTAAGGTTTATATTCAATTGAAATTTCTTCAAATTTCTTAAGATATAAGTTCACTTTAAATTTTATTATATTTTCTTAAAATTTCGTCCGATTTTCTTAAGATTTATGTTTACGTCAAATTTCATCAAATTATCTGAAGGTTTATTCACTTTAAATTTCATCAAATTTCTTAAGATTTAAGTTCACTTCAAATTTCATCTGATTTTCTTCAAATTTCATCAACTTTTTATATTTACTTCAAATTTCATCATATTTTCTTAAGGTTTATATTCACTTCAAAATTAATCAAATTTAAGATTTAAGTTCACTTCAAATTTCATTATATTTTCTTCAACATTTATCTTATTTTCTTAAAATTTATGTTTATTTCCAATTTCATATGATTTTCATAAGCTTTATATTAACATCAAATTTCATCGAATTTCTAAAGATTGTTCACCTCAAATTTCATCAGATTTTCTTCAAATTTCATTCGATTTTCTTATGATTTATGTTTACTAATTTCATTGATTTCCTTAGGTTTATATTTCACTTCAAATTTCATTAAATTTCTTAGATTTAAGTTCACTTAATTTCATTATATTTTCTTCAATAATTGGAATTTTCTTAAGATTTATGTTTACTTCCAATTTCATCATATTTTCTTAATCTTTATATTCACTTAAAATTTAATCAATTTCTTAAGATTTAAGTTCACTTCAAATTATCATATTTTCTTAAAATTTCATCGATTTTCTTAAGATTTATGTTTACTTCAAATTTCATAAGATTTTGGGTTTATTCACTTTAAATTCATCAAATTTCTTAAGATTTAAGTTCACTTCAAATTTCATCGATTTTCTTCAAATTTCATCAAATATTTATATTTCTTTCTAAATCATATTTTCTTAAGATTTATATTCACTTAATTTCATCAAATTTAGATTTAAGTTCACTTCAATTTCATTTTCTTTAAATTTTATCTTATTTTCTTAAGATTTATGTTTTATTTCAATTTCATATGATTTTCATAAGCTTTATATTTATCAAATTTCTAAAGATAGTTCACCTCAAATTTCATGATATTTTCTTCAAATTTTATCTAATTTTCTTAAGATTTATGTTTATTTCCAATTTCATCAGATTTTCATAAGCTTTATAATTACATTAAATTTCTTAAGATATAAGTTCACCTCAAATTTCATCAGATTTTCTTCAAATTTCATTCGATTTTATTAAGATTTATGTTTAATTCAAATTTCATCAGATTTTCTTAAGGTTTATATTCACTTCAAATTTCATTATATTTTCTTCAAATTACACAGATTTTCTTAAGATTTATGTTTACTTTAAATTTTATCTGAATTTCTTAAGATTTATATTATTTCCAATTTCATCATATTTTCTTAAGGTTTATATTCACTTGAAATTTCATCAAATTTCTTAAGATTTAAGTTCACTTCATGTTTTATCATATTTTCTTAAAATTTCATCCGATTTTCTTAAGATTTATGTTTACTTCAAATTTCATCAGATTTTCTTATGGTTTATTCACTTTAAATTTCATCAAATTTCTTAATATTTAAGTTCAAATTTCATCCGATTTTCTTCAAATTTCATCTGATTTTTATGTTTACTTCAAATTTCATCATATTTTCTTAAGGTATATATTCACTTCAAATTTCATCAAATTTGAATTCGTTCACTTCAAATTTCATGATATTTTCTTCAAATTTATCTTATTTTCTTAAGATTTCGTGTATTTCAATTTCATCATATTTTCATTAGCTTTATATTTACATCAAATTTCATCAAATTTCTTAGATATAAGTTCACTTCAAATTTCATCAGTTTCTTCAAATTTCATTCGATTTTACAAGATTTATGTTTAATTCACTTTCATTCAGTTTTCTTAAGTTTATATTCTTCAAATTTCATTAAATTTCTTAGTTCGAGTTCACTTAATTTCATTATATTTTCTTAAGGTTCAACTCAAATTTCATGATTTACTCTTAAGGTTTATTACTTTAAATTTCATCAAATTTTTTAAGACTTAAGTTCGATTCAATTTCATCTGATTTTCTCCAAATTTTTATACGATTTTATGTTTACTTCAAATATCATCATATTTTCTTAGGGTTTATATTCACTTAAAAGTCTTCAAATTTCTTAAGATTTAAGTTCATTTCAAATTTCATGATATTTTCTTCAAATTTCATTTGATTTTCTTAAGATTATGTTTATTTCAATTTCATCGATTTTCATAAGGTTTATATTCACATAAATTTCTAAGATATAAGTTCACCTCGAATTTCATCAGTTCACATCAAATTTCATTCAAATTTCTTAAGATTTATATTTACTTTAAATTTCATCATATTTTCTTAAGGTTTATATTCACTTGAAATTTCATGTATTTCCTAAGATTTAAGTTCACTTGAGTTTTATCATATTTTCTTAAAATTTCATCCGATTTTCTTAAGTTTATGTGACTTCAAATTTCATCAAGATTTTATTTGGGTTATATTCACAAATTTCATCAAATTTCTTAAGATTTAAGTTCACTTCAAATTTCATGCGATTTTTATGTTTACTTCAAATTTCATCGTATTTTCTTAAGGTATATATTCACTTCAAATTTCATCAAATTTAAGATTTAAGTTCACTTCAAATTTCATGTTATTTTCTTCAAATTTTGTCTTATTTTCTTAAGATTTACGTGTATTTCCAATTTCATCATATTTTGATTAGCTTTATATTTACATCAAATTTCATCAAATTTCATAAGATATAATCACCTACAATTTTATGATTTTCTTCAAATTTAAATTCGATTTATTAAGATTTATATTTACTTCAAATTTCATCAGTTTTCTTAAGGTTTATATTCATCAAATTTCATTAAATTTCATTAAATTTTTAAGGTTTAAGTTATACAAATTTTATCAGATTTGTTAAAAAATTCATCAGTTTTCTTAGAAGATTTATGTTTTACTATAAATTTCGTCATATTTTCTTAAGGTTTATATTCATCAAATTTCATCAAATTTCATTAGATTTAAGTTCATAATTTCCTCGATTTTCTTCAAAATTTC
>CM038795.1:739909-770773 GCA_021764765.1 Vicia sativa
AATATGGTGAAATTTTGAAGTGGTATTATTCTTAACAAAATATGGTGAATTTTTTGTTTAGCATAAATTTCAAAAAGATTTATCGAAATTTGAAGGGCATAAATCTTAACAAAATATGGTGAAATTTGAAGAAGTGAATCTTAAGAAATATAGAAATTTGAAGTGGCATATATCTTAAGAAAATATAGGAATTTTTAAGTGGCATAAATACTACAGAAATATGGTGAAATTTGAAGTAACAAAATCTTAACAAAATATGTTCTAATTTGAAGGGCATAAATATAAAACAAAATATGGTGAAATTTGAAGGAATATAAATCTAAACAATATATGGTAAATTTGAAGTGCATAAATCACAAAATATGGTGAATTTGAAGTGACATATATCTTAAGAAAATATGGTGAAATTTTGGGCATAAATACTAAGAAAATATGGTGAAATTTGAAGTGGCATAAATTCTAATAAAATATAGAAATTTGAAGTGTGCATAAATCTTAACAAAATATGGTGAAATTTGAAGTGACATAAATCTAAAATAAATATGGTGAAATTTTGAAGAGGGCATAAATCTTAAGAAAAACATGGTGAAATTTGAAGCAGATAAATCTTAACAAAATATGGTTAAATTAGAAGGGGGCATAAATCTTAACCAAATATGGTGAATTTTGAAGTGGTATTATTTAACAAAATATGGTGAATTTTGAAGCGAGCATAAATTTTAAAAAAGATTTAATGAAATTTGGGCAAATCTTAACAAAATATGGTGAATTTGAAGTGGGCATAAATCTTAACAAAATATGGTGAAATTTGAAGTGGGCATATATCTTAAGAAAATATGGTGAAATTTTAAGTGGTATAAATACTAAGAAAATATGGTGAAATTTGAAGCGGGCCTACATCTTAACAAAATATGTTCTAATTTGAAGGGGCATAAATATAAACAAAATATGGTGAAATTTGAAGTGAGCATAAATCAAACAATATATGGTAAAATTTGAAGGTGCATAAATCTTAACAAATATGGTGAAATTTGAAGTGATATATATCTTAAGAAATATGGTGAAATTTTTAAGTGGGTATAAATACTAAGAAAATATGGGGAAATTTGAAAGGGCATAAATCTTAACAAAATATGGTGAAATTTGAAGGGTAAATCTTAACAAATATGGTGAAATTTGAAGGGATATAAATCTTAACAAATATGAAATTTTAAAGGGCATAAATCTTAAGAAAACATGGTGAAATTAGAAGATATAAATCTTAACAAAATATACAAATTTGAAGGGGGCATAAATCTTAACCAAATATGGTGAATTTTGAAGTGGTATTATTCTTAACAAAATATGGTGAATTTTGAAGTAGCATAAATTTTAAAAAGATTTAGTGAAATTTGAAGTAAAATCTTAACAAAATATGGAAATTTGAAGGGCAATCTAACAAAATATGGTGAAATTTGAAGTATATATTCAAGAAATATGGTGAAATTTTATATAAATACTAAGAAAATATGGTGAAATTTGAAGGGCCTACATCTTAACAAAATATGTTCTAATTTGAAGTGGGTAAATAAATATAAACAAAATATGGTGAAATTTGAAGGAGCATAAATCTAAACAATATATGGTAAAATTTGAAGTGTGCATAAATCTTAACAAAATACGGTGAAATTTGAAGTGGATATATATCTTAAGAAAATATGGTGAAATTTTAAGGGCAAATACTAAGAAAATATGGGGAATTTGAAGTGGGCATAAATCTTAACAAAATATGGTGAAATTTGAAGGGTAAACTAACAAAATATGCTGAAATTTGAAGTGGACATAATCTAAACAAATATGGTGAAATTTTGAAGAGGCCATAAATCTTAAGAAAACATGGTGAAATTTGAAGAAGATAAATCTTAACAAAATATGGTTAAATTTGAAGTAAAGCAAATCTTAACCAAATATGGTGAATTTTGAAGTGGTATTATTCTTAACAAAATATGGTGAATTTTAATAGTATAAATTTTAAAAGATTTATGAAATTTGAAGGGCATAAATCTTAACAAAATATGGTGAATTTGAATGGGCGTAAATCTTAACAAATCATGGTGAAATTTGAAGTGGGCATATATCTTAAGAAAATATGGTGAAATTTTTAAGGGTATAAATACTAAGAAAATATGGTGAAATTTGAAGCGGGCTACATCTTAACAAAATATGTTCTAATTTGAAGTGGGCATAAATATAAACAAAAATGGTGAAATTTGAAGTACATAAATCTAAACAATATATGGTAAAATTTGAAGTGCATAAATCTTAACAAAATATGGTGAATTTGAAGGACATATCTTAAGAAAATATGGTGAAATTTTTATGGGCATAAATACTAAGAAAATATGGGGAAATTTGAAGTGGGCATAAATCTTAACAAAATATGGTGAAATTTAGTGGGCATAAATCTTAACAAAATATGTGAAATTTGAAGTGACAAATTAAAACAAATATGGTGAAATTTGAAGAGGCATAAATCTTAAGAAAACATGGTGAAATTTGAAGACATAAATCTTAACAAAATATATAAATTTGAAGGGGCATAAATCTTAACCAAATATGGTGAATTTTGAAGGTATTATTCTTAACAAAATATGGTGAATTTTGAAGAGTATAAATTTTAAAAAGATTTAGTGAAATTTGAAGTGGGCATAAATCTTAACAAAATATGGTGAAATTTGAAAAGTGAATTTTAAAATATGGTGAAATTTAGTGGGCATATATTTTAAGAATATAGAAATTTTTTAAATACTAAGAAAATATGGTGAAATTTGAAGGGCCTACATCTTAACAATAGAATATATATATAATAATATACTAATAAAATATGAATTTGAAGTGACATATCTTAAGAAAATATGGTGAAATTTTTATGTGGGCATAAATACTAAGAAAATATGGGGAAATTTGAAGTGGGTAAATCTTAACAAAATATGGTGAAATTTGAAGTGGGCATAAATCTTAACAAAATATGCTGAATTTGAAGTGGACATAAATCTTAAACAAATATGGTGAAATTTTGAAGAGGCCAAATCTTAAGAAAACATGGTGAAATTTAACAGACATAAATCTTAACAAAATATGGTTAAATTTGGGGGCATAAATCTTAACCAAATATGGTGAATTTTGAAGTGGGTATTATTCTTAACAAAATATGGTGAATTTTGAAGAGTATAAATTTTAAAAAGATTTAATGAAATTTGAAGTGGGCATAAATCTTAACAAAATATGGTGAAATTTGAAGTGGGCGTAAATCTTAACAAAATATGGTGAAATTTGAAGTGTATATCTTAAGAAAATATGGTGAAATTTTAAGGGCATAAATACTAAGAAAATATGGTGAAATTTGAAGCGGCTACATCTTAACAAAATATGTTCTAATTTGAAGGGCATAAATATAAACAAAATATGGTGAAATTTGAAGTGAGCATAAATCTAAACAATATATGGTAAAATTGAAGGTGCATAAATCTTAACAAATATATGAAATTTGAAGTGGACATATATCTTAAGAAAATATGGTGAAATTTTTATGGGCATAAATACTAAGAAAATATGGGAAATTTGAAGTGGGCATAAATCTTAACAAAATATGGTGAAATTTGAAGGGCATAATCTTAACAAAATATGTTGAAATTTGAAGTGGACATAAATCTTAAACAAATATGGTGAAATTTTGAAGAGGGCATAAATCTTAAGAAACATGGTGAAATTTGAAAAAGATATAAATCTTAACAAAATATGGTTAAATTTGAAGGCATAAATCTTAACCAAATATGGTGAATTTTGAAGGGTATTATTCTTAACAAAATATGGTGAATTTTGAAGTAGCATAAATTTTAAAGATTTAATGAAATTTGAAGTGGGCATAAATCTTAACAAAATATGGTGAAATTGAAGTGGCGTAAATCTTAACAAAATATGGTGAAATTTGAAGTGGGCATATCTTAAGAAAATATGGTGAATTTTTAAGGGCACAAATACTAAGAAAATATGGTGAAATTTGAAGGGCCTACATCTTAAAAAAATATGTTCTAATTTGAAGTGGGCATAAATATAAACAAAATATGGTGAAATTTGAAGGGCATAAATCTAAACAATATATGGTAAAATTTGAAGTGTGCATAAATCTTAACAAAATATGGTGAAATTTGAAAGGACATATATCTTAAGAAAATATGAAATTTTTTATGGGCATAAATACTAAGAAAATATGGGGAAATTTGAAGTGGGCATAAATCTTAACAAAATATGGTGAAATTTGAAGTGGGCATAAATCTTAACAAAATATGCTGAAATTTGAAGTGGACATAAATCTTAAACAAATATGGTGAAATTTTGAAGAGCATAAATCTTAAGAAAACATGGTGAAATTTGAAGTGATATAAATCTTAACAAAATATGGTTAAATTTGAAGGGGCATAAATCTTAACCAAATATGGTGAATTTGAAGTGGTATTATTCTTAACAAAATATGGTGAATTTTGAAGGCATAAATTTTAAAAGATTTAATGAAATTTGAAGTGGGTAAATCTTAACAAAATATGGTGAAATTTGAAGTGGGCGAATCTTAACAAAATATGGTGAAATTTGAAGTGGGCATATATCTTAAGAAAATATGGTGAAATTTTTATAAGTATAAATACTAAGAAAATATGGTGAAATTTGAAGGGCCTACATCTTAACAAAATATGTTCTAATTTGAAGTGGGCATAAATATAAACAAAATATGGTGAAATTTGAAGCGAGCATAAATCTAAACAATATATGGTAAAATTTGAAGTGTGCATAAATCTTAACAAAATATGGTGAAATTTGAAGTGGACATATATTTAAGAAAATATGGTGAAATTTGAAGTGGCATAAATACTAAGAAAATATGGGAAATTTGAAGTGGGCATAAATCTTAACAAAATATGGTGAAATTTGAAGTGGGCATAAATCTTAACAAAATATGGTGAAATTGAAGTGGACATAAATTTAAACAAATATGGTGAAATTTTGAAGAGGGCATAAATCTTAAGAAAACATGGTGAAATTTGAAGCGTACATAAATCTTAACAAAATATGGTTAAATTTGAAGGCATAAATCTTAACCAAATATGGTGAATTTTGAAGGGTATTATTCTTAACAAAATATGGTGAATTTTGAAGGAGCATAAATTTTAAAAGATTTAATGAAATTTGAAGTGGCATAAATCTTAACAAAATATGGTGAAATTTGAAGGCAAATCTTAACAAAATATGGTGAAATTTGAAGGGCATATATCTTAAGAAAATATGGTGAAATTTTAAGTGGGCATAAATACAAAATATGGTGAAATTTGAAGGGCCTACATCTTAACAAAATATGTTCTAATTTGAAGTGGCATAAATATAAACAAAATATGGTGAAATTTGAAGTGAGCATAAATCTAAACAATATATGGTAAAATTTGAAGTGTGCATAAATCTTAACAAAATATGGTGAAATTTGAAGTGGACATATATCTTAAGAAAATATGGTGAAATGTTTAAGTGGGCATAAATACTAAGAAAATATGGGGAAATTTGAAGTGGGCATAAATCTTAACAAAATATGGTGAAATTTGAAGTGGGCATAAATCTTAACAAAATATGCTGAAATTTGAAGTGGACATAAATCTTAAACAAATATGGTGAAATTTTGAAGAGGGCATAAATCTTAAGAAAACATGGTGAAATTTGAAGCAGACATAAATCTTAACAAAATATGGTTAAATTTGAAGGGGGCATAAATCTTAACCAAATATGGTGAATTTTGAAGTGGGTATTATTCTTAACAAAATATGGTGAATTTTGAAGGAGCATAAATTTTAAAAAGATTTAATGAAATTTGAAGTGGGCATAAATCTTAACAAAATATGGTGAAATTTGAAGGGCGAATCTTAACAAAATATGGTGAAATTTGAAGTGGGCATATATCTTAAGAAATATGGTGAAATTTTTAGTGGGCATAAATACTAAGAAAATATGGTGAAATTTGAAGCGGCCTACATCTTAACAAAATATGTTCTAATTTGAAGTGGCATAAATATAAACAAAATATGGTGAAATTTGAAGTACATAAATCTAAACAATATATGGTAAAATTTGAAGTGTATAAATCTTAACAAAATATGGTGAAATTTGAAGTGACATATATCTTAAGAAAATATGGTGAAATTTAATGGGCATAAATACTAAGAAAATATGGGGAAATTTGAAGGGCATAAATCTTAATATGGTGAAATTTGAAGGGCATAAATCTTAACAAAATATGCTGAAATTTGAAGTGGACATAAATCTTAAACAAATATGGTGAAATTTTGAAGAGGGCATAAATCTTAAGAAAACATGGTGAAATTTGAAGCAGACATAAATCTTAACAAAATATGGTTAAATTTGAAGGGGGCATAAATCTTAACCAAATATGTTGAATTTTGAAGTGGGTATTATACTTAACAAAATATGGTGAATTTTGAAGCAAGCATAAATTTTAAAAAGATTTAATGAAATTTGAAGTGGGCATAAATCTTAACAAAATATGGTGAAATTTGAAGGGCATAAATCTTAACAAAATATGGTGAAATTTGAAGTGGCATATATCTTAAGAAAATATGGTGAAATTTTAAGGGGCATAAATACTAAGAAAATATGGTGAAATTTGAAGCGGCCTACATCTTAACAAAATATGTTCTAATTTGAAGTGGGCTAAATATAAACAATATGGTGAAATTTGAAGTGAACATAAATCTAAACAATATATGGTAAAATTTGAAGTGTATAAATCTTAACAAAATATGGTGAATTTGAAGTGACATATATCTAAGAAAATATGGTGAAATGTTTATAAGCATAAATACTAAGAAAATATGGGGAAATTTGAAGGGCATAAATCTTAACAAAATATGGTGAAATTTAAAGTGGGCATAAATCTTAACAAAATATGGTGAAATTTGAAGTGGACATAAATCTAAAACAAATATGGTGAAATTTTGAAGAGGCCATAAATCTTAAGAAAACATGGTGAAATTTGAAGACATAAATCTTAACAAAATATGGTTAAATTTGAAGGGGGCATAAATCTTAACAAATATGGTGAATTTTGAAGTGGTATATATTCTTAACAAAATATGGTGAATTTTGAAGGAGCATAAATTTTAAAAAGATTTAATGAAATTTGAAGTGGGCATAAATCTTAACAAAATATGGTGAAATTTGAAGTGAATAAATTTAACAAAATATGAAATTTGAAGTGGGTATATCTTAAGAAAATATGGTGATATTTTTAAGTGGGCATAAATACTAAGAAAATATGGTGAAATTTAGCGGGCCTACATCTTAACAAAATATGTTCTAATTTGAAGTGGGCATAAATATAACAAAATATGGTGAAATTTATGAGCATAAATCTTAACAAATATGGTAAAATTTGAAGTGCATAAATCTTAACAAAATATGGTGAAATTTGAAGTGGACATATATCTTAAGAAAATATGGTGAAATGTTTAAGTGGGTAAATACTAAGAAAATATGGTGAAATTTGAAGTGGGCATAAATCTTAACAAAATATGGTGAAATTTGTAGTGGGCATAAATCTTAACAAAATATGCAGAAATTTGAAGTGGACATAAATCTTAAACAAATATGGTGAAATTTTGAAGAGGGCATAAATCTTAAGAAAACATGGTGAAATTTGAAGCAGACATAAATCTTAACAAAATATGGTTAAATTTGAAGGGGGCATAAATCTTAACAAAATATGGTGAATTTTGAAGTGGGTATTATTCTTAACAAAATATGGTGAATTTTGAAGCGAGCATAAATTTTAAAAAAATTTAATGAAATTTGAAGTGGGCATAAATCTAAACAAAATATGGTGAAATTTGAAGTGGGCGTAAATCTTAACAAAATATGGTAAAATTTGAAGTGGGCATATATCTTAACAAAATATGGTAAAAATTGAAGTGGGCATATATCATAATAAAATATGTTATAATTTGAACTAGGCATCAATCTTAAGAAAATGAGGTAAAATTTTGAAGTGGGCATAAATGTTAAGAAAATATGAATATAGCGAGCATAAATCTTAACAAAATATGGTGAAATTTAAAGGGGCATAAATCTTAACAATATATAGTGAAATTTGAATTGTGGAAAATCTTAACAAAATATGGTGAAATTAGTGGGCATAAATCTTAACAATATATGGAAAATTTTAAGTGTGCATAAATCTAACAAAATATGGTGAAATTTGAAGTGGACATATCTTAAGAAAATATGGTGAAATTTTTAGGTGGCATAAATACTAAGAAAATATGGTGAAATTTTAGTGGGCATAAATCTTAACAAAATATGGTGAAATTTGAAGTGGGCATAAATCTTAAAAAAAATATGGTGAAATTTAGTGACATAAATCTTAAACAAATATTGTGAAATTTTGAAGAGGCATAAATCTTAAGAAAACATGGTGAAATTTGAAGCAGACATAAATTTACAAAATATGGTTAAATTTGAAGGGTATAAATCTTAACAAAATATGGTGAATTTTGAAGTGGGTATTCTTAACAAAATATGGTGAATTTTGAAACGAGCATAAATTTTAAAAATTTAATGAAATTTGAAGTGGGCATAAATCTTAACAAAATATGGTGAAATTTAAAGGGCGAAATCTTAACAAAATATGGTAAATTTGAAGTGGGCATATATCTTAACAAAATATGGTAAAATTGAAGTGGGCATATATCATAACAAAATATGTTATAATTTGAACTAGGAAAATCTTAAGAAATGAAAGTAAAATTTGAAGTGGGCATAAATGTTAAGAAAATATGGTGAAATATGAAGCGAGCAAAAATCTTCACAAAATATGGTGAAATTTGAAGTGGGCATAAATCTTAACAAAACATTGTGAAATTTGAAGTGGGCATAGATATTAACAAAATATGGTGAAATTTGAAGTGGACATAAATCTTAACAAAATATGGTGAAATTTTAATTGGACATATATCTTAAGAAAATATGGTAAAATTTTAAAGTAAAAATATGGTGAAATTTGAAGCAGACAATTTTAAAAAATTATGGTTAAATTTGAAGGGGATATAAATCTTAGCCAAATATGGTGAATTTTGAATTGGGCATTAATCTTAACAAAATATGGTGAATTTTGAAACGAGCATAAATCTTAACAAAATATGGTGAATTTGAGCAGCATAAATCTAAACAAAATATGGTGAAATGAAGTGAGCTTAAATCTTAACAATATATGGTGAAATTTGAAGTGTGCATAAATCTTAACAAATTATGGTATAATTTGAACTGGGCATATATCTTAACAAAATTTGGTATAATTTGAACTAGGCATCAATCTTAAGAAAATTTGGTGAAATTTTGAAGTGGGCACAAATGTTAAGAAAATATGGTGAAATTTGAAGCGAGCATAAATCTTAACAAAATATGGTGAAATTTGAAGGGGGCATAAATCTTAATAATGTATGGTGAAATTTGAAGGCAAAAATCTTAACAAAATATGGTGAAATTTGAAATAAATTTAACAAAATATGGTGAAATTTGAAGTGAGTATAATTCGTAACAAAATATAGTGAATTTTGAAGCAGACATAAATCTAAACAAAATATTGGAAATTTGAAGTGAACATAAATCTTAGCAATATATGGTCAAATTTGAATTGTGGATAAATCTTAACCAAATATGGTGAAATTTGAAGTGGGTATATATCTTAAGGAAATATGGTGAAATTTATAGTATAAATCTTAGCAAAATATGGTGTATTTGAGGCGAGCATAAATTCATCAAAATATGTGAATTTGAAGTGAGCATAAATCTTAACAACTTATGTAAATATGAAGTGCAGAAATCTTAACAAAATATGGTAAATATGAAGTGGGCATATATCTTAAGAAAATATGGTAAAATTTAAAGTGCATATATCTTAAAAATATGGTATAATTTGAACTAGGCATCAATCTTAAGAAATGAGGTGAAATTTTGAATTGGGCATAAATGTTAAGAAAATATGGTGAAATTTGAAGTTGATATAAATCTTAACAAAATATGGTGAACTTTGAAGCGGCATAAATCTAAACAAAATATGGTGAAATTTGAAGGAGCATAAACTTAACAAATATGGTGAAATTTGAAGTGGATAAATCTTAACAAAATATGGTGAAATTTGAAGTGGGTATATCTTAAGTAAATATGGTGAAATTTGAACTGGGTATAAATCTTAAGAAAATATAGAAACTTTAAGGGTATAAATATTAAGAAAATATGGTGAAATTTGAAGTATAAATCTTAAAATATGGTGAAATTTGAAGTGGCATAAATCTTAAAAAATATGGTGAACTTTGAAGGGCATAGATATTAACAAAATATTGTGAAATTTGAAGCAGACATAAATCTTAACAAAATATGGTGAAATTTGAAGTGGACATATCTTGAGAAAATATGGTGAAATTTTGAAGTAAAAAATCTTTAGAAAATATGGTAATTTAGCAGACATAAATTTTAAAAACATAAATTTGAAGGGGTATAATATTTACCAAATTTGGTGAATTTGAATTGGGCATTAATCTTCACAAAATATGGTGAATTTTGAAACGAGCATAAATCTTAATAAAATATGGTGAATTTTGAGCGAGCATAAATCTAAACAAAATATGGTGAAATTTGAAGTGAGCATAAATCTTAACAATATATGGTGACATTTGAAGTGGGCATAAATCTTAATAAAATATGGTAAAATTTTATGTGGGCATATATCTTAACAAAATATGGTATAATTTGAACTGGGCATCAATCTTAAGAAAATTGGTGAAATTTTTAAGTGGGCATTAATGTTAAGAAAATATGGTGAAATTTGAAGGGAGCATAAATCTTAACAAAATATGGTGAAATTAGAAGGGGGCATAAATCTCAATCATATATGGTGAAATTTGAAGTGTGCAAAAATCTTAACAAAATATGGTGATATTTGAATTGGGCATAAATCTTAAAAATATGGTGAAATTTGAAGTGGTATAAAATTAACAAAATATGGTGAATTTTGAAGCGAGCATAAACCTAAATAAAATATCGTGAAATTTGAAGTGAATAAATCTTAACAATATATGTTGAAATTTGAAATGCATAAATCTTAACAAAATATGGTGAAATTTGAAGTGGTATATCTTAAGAAAATATGGTGATATTTGAACTGGAATAAATCTAAGAAAATATAGAAATTTTAAAGAAGCATAAATATAAGAAATATATAAGAAATTTGAAGAGGGCATAAATCTTAAAATATGGTGAAATATGAAGTGTCAAATCTTAAATTAATATCATGAAATTTAAAGTGGGCATAGATATGAACAAAATATGGTGAAATTTGAAGTGGGCATAGATATTAACAAAATATGGTGAAATTTGAAGCGGACATAAATCTTAACAAAATATGGTGAAATTTGAAGTGAACATATATCTTAAGAAAATATGGTGAAATTTTGAAGTGGGCATAAATCTTAAGAAAATATGGTGAAATTTAAAGCAGACATAAATCTTAACAAAATATGGTAAAATTTGAATGGGGCATAAATCGTAACCAAATATGGTGAATTTTGAAGTGAGTATTAATCTTAACAAAATATGGTGAATTTTGAAACAAGCATAAATCTTAACAAAATATGGTGAATTTTGAAGCGAGCATAAATTTAAACAAAATATGGTGAAATTTGAAGTGAGTATAAGTCTTAACATATGGTGAAATTTGAAGTGCATAAACCTTAACAAAATGTGGTGAAATTTAAGTCATATATCTTAAGAAATTATGGTTAAATTTGAACTGGGCATAAATGTTAAGAAAATATAGCGAAATTTTGAAGGAGACATAAAACTTAAGAAATTATGGTGAAATTTGAAGCTAGCATAAATGTTAACAAAATATGGTGAAATTTGAAGTGGGCATAAATCTTAACAAAAATATGTGAAATGAAGCGGCATAGATCTTAACAAAATATGTTGAAATTTTGAAGGGGCATAAATCTATGGTGAAATTTGAAGCAGAGACATAAATCTAAACAAAATATGGTTAAATTTGAAAGGGGCATAAATCTTAACCAAATATGGTGAATTTTGAAGTGGGCATTAATCTTAACAAAATAAGGTGAATTTTAAAAGCGAGCATAAATTTTGAAAATATAATGAAATTTGAAGGGCATAAATCTTAACAAAATATGGTGAAATTTGAAGTAGGCATAAATGTTAACAAAATATGGTAAAATTTGATGTAGGCATCAATTTAAGAAATGAGGTGAAATTTGAAGTGACATAAATGTTAAGAAAATATGGTGAGATTTGAAACAGCATAAATCTTAACAAAATATGGTTAAATTTGAAGGAGGCATAAATCTTAACAATATATGGTGAAATTTGAATTGTGCAAAAATCTTAACAAAATATGGTGAATTTTGAAGCGGGTATAAATCTTAAAAAAATATGGTGAATTTTGAAGCGGGTATAAATCTTAACAAAATATGGCGAAATTTGAAGTGAACATAAATCTTAGCAATATATGGTGAAATTTGAAGTGTGCATATATCTTAAGAAAATATGGTGTAATTTGAACTGAGCATAAATGTTAAGAAATTTGGTTAAATTTTTAAGGCGGCATAAATATTAAGAAAATATGGTGAAATTTGAAGTGGGCATAGATATTAAAAAAATATGGTGAAATTTGAAGCGAGCATAAATCTAAACAAAATATGGTGAAATTTGAAGCGAGCATAAATCTAAACAATATATGGTGAAATTTGAAGTGTGCATAAATCTTAATATATGGTGAAATTTGAAGTAAGTACATCTTAAGAAAATATATGAAATTTGACAGGGCTTAAATCTTAAGAAAATATGGTGAATTTTTATGGGTATAAATATTAAGAAAATATGGTGAAACTTGAAGTAAGATAATTTAACAAAATATGGTGAAATTTGATGTGGCTATATAAATCTTAATATATGGTGAAATTTGAAGTGGGTATATATCTTTAGAAAATATGGTAAAATTTTAAGTCGGCAAAATCTTAAGAAAATATGTTGAAATTTGAAGCAGACATAAATTTTAAGAAAATATATGGTTAAATTTGAAGGGGCATAAATCTTAACCAAATATGGTGAATTTGAAGTGGGCATTAATCTTAACAAAATATGGTGAATTTTGAACTAGCATAAATCTTTACAAAATATGGTGAATTTTGAAGCTAGCATAAATTATACAAAATATGGTGAAATTTGAAGGAGCATAAATCTTAACAATATATGGTGAAATTGAAGTTTGCAATTCAAAATATGGTAAAATTGATGTGGGCATATATCTTAACAAATATGGTATAATTTGAATGGCATCAATCTTAAGAAAATATGGTGAAATTTTGAAGTAAGCATAAATGTTAAGAAAATATGGTGAAATATGAAGTTTAAAGATAATCTTAAAAAAATATGGTGAATTTGAAGGGGCATAAATCAACAATATATGGTGAAATTTGAAGTGTGCAAAAATCTTAACAAAATATGGTGAAATTTGAAGTGACATAAATCTTAACAAAAATATGGTGAAATTTGAAGTGGGTATAACCTTACCAAAAATATGGTGAATTTTGAAGAAAAATCTTAACAAAAATTGAAATTTAAAGTGGTATAATCATAACAAATATGGTGAATTTTGAAGGAGCATAAATCTAAACAAAATATGGTGAAATTTAAAGTGAGCATAAATCTTAACAATATATGATGAAATTTGAAGTGTGCAAAAATCTTAACAAAATATGGTGAAATTTGAAGTGTTCAAATATCATCATATTTTCTTAAGGTATATATTCACTTCAAATTTCGTAAGATTTAAGTTCATTTCAAATTTCATGATATTTTCTTCAAATTTCATCTGATTTTCTTAAGAGTTATATTTATTTCCAAAGATTTCATAAGGTTTAAGTTACATCAAATTTCTAAAGATATAAGTTCACCTCAAATTTCATCAAATTTCTAAAGATATAAGTTCACCTCAAATTTCATCAGATTTTCATCAATTTTCATTCGATTATTTTAAGATTTATATTTACTTCCAATATCATATTTTCTTAAGGTTTATATTCACTTGAAATTTCATCAAATTTCTTAAGATTTAAGTTCACTTCAAGTTTTATCATATTTTCTTAAAATTTCATCCGATTTTCTTAAGATTTATGTTGACTTCAAATTTCATCAGATTTTATTTGGGTTTATTCACTTTAAATTTCATCAAATTTCTTAAGATTTAAGTTCACTTCAAATTTCATGCGATTTTTATGTTTACTTCAAATTTCATCATATTTTCTTAAGGTATATATTCACTTCAAATTTGATCAAATTTCAGATTTAGTTTACTTTAAATTTCATGATATTTTCTTCAAATTTCATCTTATTTTCTTAAGATTTAAGTGTATTTCCAATTTCATCATATTTTCATTAGCTTTATATTTACATCAAATTTCATCAAATTTCTTAAGATATAAGTTCACCTCAAATTTCATCAGATTTTCTTCAAATTTCATTCGATTTTCTTAAGATTTATGTTTACTTCCAATTTCATCATATTTTCTTAAGGTTTATATTCACTTGAAATTTCATCAAATTTCTTAAGATTTAAGTTCACTTCATGTTTTATCATATTTTCTTAAAATTTCATCCGATTTTCTTAAGATTTATGTTTACTTCAAATTTCATAAGATTTTCTTAAGGTTTATTCACTTTAAATTTCATCAAATTTCTTAATATTTAAGTTCACTTCAAATTTCATCATATTTTCTTCTAATTTCATCCGGTTTTTATGTTTACTTCAAATTTCATCATATTTTCTTAAGGTATATATTCACTTCAAATTTGATCAAATTTCAGATTTAGTTTACTTTAAATTTCATGATATTTTCTTCAAATTTCATCTTATTTTCTTAAGATTTAAGTGTATTTCCAATTTCATCATATTTTCATTAGCTTTATATTTACATCAAATTTCATCAAATTTCTTCAGATATAAGTTCACCTCAAATTTCATCAGATTTTCTTCAAATTTCATTCGATTTTCTTAAGATTCATGTTTACTTCCAATTTTATCATATTTTCTTAAGGTTTATATTCAATTGAAATTTCTTCAAATTTCTTAAGATATAAGTTCACTTTAAATTTTATTATATTTTCTTAAAATTTCATCCGATTTTCTTTAGATTTATGTTTACGTAAAATGTCATCAAATTATGTTAAGGTTTATTCACTCTAAATTTCATCAAATTTCTTAAGATTTAAGTTCTCTTCAAATTTCATCTGACTTTCTTCAAATTTCATCAAATTTTTATGTTTACTTCAAATTTCATCATATTTTCTTAAAGTTTATATTCACTTCAAAATTAATCAAATTTAAGATTTAAGTTCACTTCAAATTTCATTATGTTTTCTTCAAAGTTTATCTGATTTTCTTAAGATTTATGTTTATTTCCAATTTCATATGATTTTCATAAGCATTATATTAACATCACATTTCATCGAATTTCTAAAGACTATTCACCTTAAATTTCATCAGATTTTCTTCAAATTTCATGCGATTTTCTTATGATTTATGTTTACTTCAAATTTCATCAGATTTTCTTAAGGTTTATATTCACTTCAAATTTCATTAAATTTCTTAAGATTTAAGTTCACTCCAAATTTCATTATATTTTCTTCAAATTATTCCGATTTTCTTAAGATTTATGTTTACTTCCAATTTCATCATATTTTCTTAATGTTTATATTCACTTAAAATTTCTTCAAATTTCTTAAGATATAAGTTCACTTTAAATTTTATTATATTTTCTTAAAATTTCGTCCGATTTTCTTAAGATTTATGTTTACGTCAAATTTCATCAAATTATCTGAAGGTTTATTCACTTTAAATTTCATCAAATTTCTTAAGATTTAAGTTCACTTCAAATTTCATCTGATTTTCTTCAAATTTCATCAACTTTTTATATTTACTTCAAATTTCATCATATTTTCTTAAGGTTTATATTCACTTCAAAATTAATCAATTTAAGATTTAAGTCACTTCAAATTTCATTATATTTTCTTCAAATTTATCTTATTTTTAAATTTATGTTTATTTCAATTTCATATGATTTTCATAAGCTTTATATTAACATCATCATCAATTTCTAAAGATTGTTCACCTCAAATTTCATCAGATTTTCTTCAAATATCTGATTTTCTTATGATTGTTTATCAATTTCATCAGATTTCTAAGGTTTATATTCACTTCATTTCATTAAATTTCTTAAGATTTAAGTTGACTTCAAATTTCATTATATTTTCTTCAAATAATTTGATTTCTTAAGATTTATGTTTACTTCCATTTCATCATATTTTCTTAATCTTTATATTCACTTAAAATTTAATCAAATTTCTTAAGATTTAAGTTCACTTCAAATTTTATCATATTTTCTTAAAATTTCATCCGATTTTCTTAAGATTTATGTTTACTTCAAATTTCATAAGATTTTCTTAAGGTTTATTCACTTTAAAATTCATCAAATTTCTTAAGATTTAAGTTCACTTCAAATTTCATCTGATTTTCTTCAAATTTCATCCGATATTTATGTTTACTTCAAATCTCATCATATTTCTTAAGATTTATTCTAATTTCATCAAATTTAAGATTTAAGTTCACTAAATCATGATGTTTTCTTTAAATTTTATCTTATTTAAGATTTATGTTTATTTAATTTCATATGATTTTCATAAGCTTTATATTTACATCAAATTTCTAAAGATAGTTCACCTCAAATTTCATGATATTTTCTTCAAATTTTATCTAATTTTCTTAAGATTTATGTTTATTTCAATTTCATCAGATTTTCATGTTTATAATTACATTAAATTTTTAAGATAAGTTCACCTCAAATTTCATCAGATTTTCTTCAAATCATCTTATTAAGATTTATGTTTAATCAAATTTCACGATTTTCTTAAGGTTTATATTCACTTAAATTTCATTATATTTTCTTCAATTACATGTATTTTTAAGATTTTATGTTTACTTTAAATTTTATCTGAATTTCTTAAGATTTATATTATTTCCAATTTCATCATATTTTCTTAAGGTTTATATTCACTTGAAATTTCATCAAATTTCTTAAGATTTAAGTTCACTTCATGTTTTATCATATTTTCTTAAAATTTCATCCGATTTTCTTAAGATTTATGTTTACTTCAAATTTCATCAGATTTTCTTATGGTTTATTCACTTTAAATTTCATCAAATTTCTTAATATTTAAGTTCAAATTTCATCCGATTTTCTTCAAATTTCATCTGATTTTTATGTTTACTTCAAATTTCATCATATTTTCTTAAGGTATATATTCACTTCAAATTTCATCAAATTTAAGATTTACGTTCACTTTAAATTTCATGATATTTTCTTCAAATTTTATCTTATTTTCTTAAGATTTACGTGTATTTCCAATTTCATCATATTTTCATTAGCTTTATATTTACATCAAATTTCATCAAATTTCTTAAGATATAAGTTCACCTCAAATTTCATCAGATTTTCTTCAAATTTCATTCGATTTTACCAAGATTTATGTTTAATTCAACTTTCATCAGATTTTCTTAAAGTTTATATTCACTTCAAATTTCATTAAATTTCTTAAGGTTCAAGTTCACTTCAAATTTCATTATATTTTCTTAAGGTTCAACTCAAATTTCATCAGATTTTCTTAAGGTTTATTCACTTTAAATTTCATCAAATTTTTAAGACTTAAGTTCAATTCAAATTTCATCTGATTTTCTCCAAATTTCATCTGATTTTTATGTTTACTTCAAATATCATCATATTTTCTTAGGGTTTATATTCACTTCAAAAGTCTTCAAATTTCTTAAGATTTAAGTTCATTTCAAATTTCATGATATTTTCTTCAAATTTCATTTGATTTTCTTAAGAGATATGTTTATTTCCAATTTCATCAGATTTTCATAAGGTTTAATTTACATCAAATTTCTAAAGATATAAGTGCACCTCAAATTTCATCAGATTTTCATCAAATTTCATTCAAATTTCTTAAGATTTATATTTACTTTAAATTTCATCATATTTTCTTAAGGTTTATATTCACTTGAAATTTCATCATATTTCCTAAGATTTAAGTTCACTTCAAGTTTTATCATATTTTCTTAAAATTTCATCCGATTTTCTTAAGATTTATGTTGACTTCAAATTTCATCAGATTTTATTTGGGTTTATTCACTTTAAATTTCATCAAATTTCTTAAGATTTAAGTTCACTTCAAATTTCATGCGATTTTTATGTTTACTTCAAATTTCATCATATTTTCTTAAGGTATATATTCACTTCAAATTTCATCAAATTTAAGATTTAAGTTCACTTCAAATTTCATGTTATTTTCTTCAAATTTTGTCTTATTTTCTTAAGATTACGGTTCCAATTTCATCATATTTTGATTAGCTTTATATTATCAATTTCATCAAATTTCATAAGATATAAATCACCAAATTTTATGATTTTCTTCAAATTTCATTCGATTTATTAAGATTTATATTAACAAATTATCAGATTTTCTTAAGGTTTATATTCACTTCAAATTTCATTAAATTTCATTAAATTTCTTAAGGTTTAAGTTCACTTCAAATTTCATCATATTTTGTTAAAATTTCATCCGTTTTTCTTAAGATTTATGTTTACTATAAATTTCATCATATTTTCTTAAGGTTTATATTCACTTCAAATTTCATCAAATTTCATTAGATTTAAGTTCACTTCAAATTTCCTCTGATTTTCTTCAAATTTCATCTGAGTTTTTTGTTTACTTCAAATTTCATCATATTTTCTTAAGGTTTATATTCACTTCAAATATCATCAATTTAAGATATAATTTCACTTCAAATTGCATGATATTTTCTTCAAATTTCATCAGATTTTCTTAAGGTTTATTCACTTTAAGTTTCATCAAATTTCATAAGACTTAAGTTCAATTTATATTTCAACAGATTTTCTTCAAATTTCATCGATTTTTATGCTTTATTGAAAATCATCATATTTTCTTAAGGTTTATAGTCACTTCAAAAGTGTTCAAATTTCTTAAGCTTTAAGTTCATTTCAAATTTCATGATATATTCTTCAAATTTCATTTGATTTTCTTAGGAGTTATGTTTATTTCCAATTTCATCAGATTTTCATAATGTTTAATTTACATCAAATTTCAAAAATTTCTAAAGATAGTGCAATTTCATCGATTATCAAATTTCATATTCCATTTTTCTTACATTACTTCACTCATCATATTTTTCTTAGGATATTCACTTGAAATTTCATCAATTTCATAAGAAAGTTCACATTTTATCATATTTTGTTAAAATTTCACTCGATTTTCTTAAGATTTATGTTTATTTCAATTTCATCAGATTTTTTTATTGTTTATTAACCTTAAATTTCATCAAATTCTAAGATTTGTTCACTCAAATTTCATCCATTTATGTTTACTTTAAATCTTCATCATATATTCTTAAGTTTATATTCACTCAAATTTCAATTCAATTTAAATTTATGTTCACTAAACTTATTTCTCAATTTATCCATTTTCTTAAGATTATGTTTATTTCCAATTAATCAAATTTTCTAAGCTCATATTTTCAAGTTTCTTCAAATCAAGATATAAGTTCACCCATATTTCATCGATTTTCTTCAATTATTCGATTTTTCTTAAGATTTATGTTTAATTCAAATTTCATCATATTTTCTTAACGTTTATATTCACTTCAAATTTAATTAAATTTCTTAAGGTTTAAGTTCACTTCAAATTTCATTATATTTTCTTCAAATTACTCCGATTTTCTTAAGAAAATCATATGAAATTAGAATTAAACATAAATCTTAAGAAAATATCATGAAATTTGAAGTGAACTTAAATCTTAAATTTGATTAAATATGTAGTGAATATAAACCTTAAGAAAAATATGATAAAATTTGAAGTAAACCTAAAAAAAGGATGCAATTTAAAGAAAATCCGATGAAATTTGAAGTGAACTTAAATCTTAAGAAATTTGATGAAATTTAAAGTGAATAAACCTCAAGATAATCTTATGAAATTTGACGTAAACATAAATCTTAAGAAAATCGGATGAAATTTTAAGAAAATATAATAAAATTTAAAGTGAACTTAAATCTTAAGAAATTTGACGAAATTTTAAGTCAATATAAACCTTAAGAAAATCTGATGAAATATGAAGTAAACGCAAATCTTAAGAAAATCCGAAGAATTTGAAGAAAATATAATTAAATTTAAAGTGAACTTAAACCTTAAGAAATTCAATGATATTTGAAGTGAATATAAACCTTAAGAAACTCTGATGAAATTTGAAGTAAACATGAAAATCGGATGAAATTTGAAGAAAATCAAATGAAATTTGAAGTGAACTTAAATCTTAAGAGATTTGATGAAATTTGAAGTGAATATAAACCTTAAGAAAATCTGATGAAATTTGAAGTAAACATAAATCTTAAGAAAAACGGATGAAATTTTAACAAAATATGATGAAATTTGAAGTGAACTTAAATCTAAAGAAATTTAATGAAATTTTAAGTGAATATAAACCTTAAGAAAATTTGATTAAATTGGAAGTAAACATAAATCTTAAGAAAATTCGAAGAATTTGAAGAAAATATGACTAAATTTCAAGTGACTTAAAACTTAAGAAATTTAATGAAATTTGAAGTGAATATAAACCCTAAGAAAATCAGAAATGAAGTAAACATAAATCTTAAGAAAGTCGAATGAAATTTGAAGAAAATCTGATGAAATTTGAGGTAAACTTATATCTTAAGAAATTTGATGAAATTTGATGTAAATAAAAAGCTTACGAAAATTTGATGAAATTGGAAGTAAACATAAATCATAAGAAAATCAGATAAAATTTGAAGAAAACATCATGAAATTTGAAGTGAAATTAAATCTTAATTTTGATGATATTTGAAGTGAATATAAACCTTAACTAAATATGATGAAATTTAAGTGTTTCCAAAAATCGGATGAAATTTGAAGAAATCAGATGAATATTGAAGTGAATCAAATCTGAGAAATTTGATGAATATAAACTTAAGAAATCTGATGAAATTTGAAGTAAACATAAATATTAAGAAAATCGGATGAAATATGAAGTGAACTTAAATCTTAAGAAATTTGATGAAAATTTGAAGTGAACTTCAATCTTAAGAAATTTGACGAAATTTTAAGTGATTAGAAACCTTAAGAAAATCTGATGAAATTTGAAGTAAAAATAATTCTTAAGAAAATTGAATGAATTTTGAAGAAAATCTGATGAAATTTAAGGTGAACTTATATCTTAAGAAATTTGATGTAAATAAAAACCTTATGAAAACCAAATGAAATTGGAAATAAGCATAAATCTTCCGTAAATCAGATGAAATTTGAAGAAAATAGCATGAAATTTGAAGTGAACTTAAATCTTATATTTTTATGAAATTTGAAGTGAATAAAAACCTTAAGAAAATATGATGAAATTTGAAGTAAACATAAAAATCTGATTAAATTTGAAGAAAACCAGATGAAATTTGAAGTGAACTTAAATCTTAAGAAATTTGATGAAATTTAAAGTGAATAAACCCAAATAAAATCTGATGAAATTTGAAGTCAACATAAATCTTAAGAAAATCGGATGAAATTTTAAGAAAATATGATAAAACATGAAGTGAACTTAAATCTTAAGAAATTTGATGAAATTTCAAGTGAATATAAACCTTAAGAAAATATGATGAAATTTAAAGTAAATATAAATCTTAAGAAATTTGAATGAAATTTGATGAAAATCTGATGAAATTTGAGGTGCACTTATATCTTTAGAAATTTGATGTAAATTAAACCTTATGAAAATCTGATGAAATTGGAAATAAACATATCTCTTAAGAAAATCAAATGAAATTTGAAGAAAATATCATGAAATTTGAAATGAACTTAAATCTTAAGAAATTTGAAGACTTTTGAAGTGAATATAAACCCTAAGAAAATATGATGATATTTGAAGTAAACATAAAAATCAGATGAAATTTGGAGAAAATCAGATGAAATTTGAATTGAACTTAAGTCTTAAAAATTTGATGAAATTTAAAGTGAATAAACCTTAAGAAAATCTGATGAAATTTGAGTTGAACCTTAAGAAAATATAATGAAATTTGAAGTGAACTTGAACCTTAAGAAATTTAATGAAATTTGAAGTGAATATAAACTTTAAGAAAATCTGATGAAAGTTGAATTAAACATAAATCTTGGTAAAATCGAATGAAATTTGAAGAAAATCTGATGAAATTTGAGGTGAACTATCTTAAGAAATTTGCTGAAATTTGCGGTAAATATAAAGCTAATGAAAATCTAATGAAATTGAAAATACACATAAATCTTAAGAAAATAAGATAAAATTTGAAAAAAATATCATGAAATTTGAATTGAACTTAAATCTTAAATTTGATGAAATTTGAAGTGAATATAAACCTTAGGAAAATATGATGAAATTTGAAGTAAACATAAAAGTCGGATGAATTTTGAAGAAAATCAGGTGAAATTTGAAGTGAACTTAAATCTTAAGAAATTTGATGAAATTTGAAGTGAACATAAACCTTAAGAAAATCTGATGAAATTAGAAGTAATCATAAATCTTAAGAAAATCGGATGAAATTTTAAGAAAATATGATAAAATTTGAAGTGAATAAACTAAGAAATTTGATGAAATTTTATGAATATAAACCTTAAGAAAATATGATGAAATTGAAGTAAACATAAATCTTAAGAAAATCGGAAGAATTTGAGAAAATTTGATGAAATTTTAAGAAAATATGATAAAATTTGAAGTGAACTTAAATCTTAAGAAATTTGATGAAATTTTAAGTGAATATAAACCTTAAGAAAATATGATGAAATTGAAGTAAACATAAATCTTGAAAATCGGAAGAATTTGAAGAAAATATAATGAAATTTGAAGTGAACTTAAATCTAAGAATTTAATGAAATTTGAAGAAAATCGAATGAAATTTGAAGAAAATCAATGAAATTTGAAGAAAATCGAATGAAATTTGAAAAAATCTGATGAAATTCGAGGTGAACTTATATCTTTAGAAATTTGATGTAAATATGAAGGCAGAAATCATATGAAATTAGAATTAAACATAAATCTTAAGAAAATAAGATAAAATTTAAAGAAAATATCATGAAATTTGAAGTGAATTTAAATCTAAATTTGATGAAATTTGAAGAATATAAACCTTAAGAAAATATGATGAAATTTGAAGTAAACATAAAAATCGGATGAAATTTGAAGAAAATTAGATGAAATTTGAGGTGAACTTAAATATTAAGAAATTCGATGAAATTTAAAGTGAATATAATCCTTAAGAAAATCTGATGAAATTAGAAGTAATAATAAATCTTAAGAAAATCGGATGAAATGTTAAGAAAATATGATAAAATTTGAAGTGAACTTAAATCTTAAGAAATTTGATGAAATTTTAAGTGAATATAAACCTTAAGAAAATATGATGAAATTTAGTAAACATAAATCTTAAGAAAATCGGAATAATTTGAAGAAAATATAATGAATTTGAAGTGAACTTAAATCTAACAAATTTAATGAAATTTGAAGTGAATATAAACCTTAAGAAAATCTGATGAAATTAGAAGTAATCATAGATCTTAAGAAAATCGGATTAAATTTTAAGAAAATATGATAAAATTTGAAGTGAACTTAAATCTTAAGAAATTTGATGAAATTTTATGAATATAAACCTTAAGAAAATATGATGAAATTGAAGTAAACATAACTTTAAGAAAATCGGATTAAATTTTAAGAAAATATGATAATATTTGAAGTGAACTTAAATCTTAAGAATTTGATGAAATTTATGAATATAAACTTAAGAAAATATGATGAAATTGGAAGTAAACATAAAACTTAAGAAAGTCGGAAGAATTTGGAGAAAATATAATGAAATTTGTAGTGAACTTAAATCTTAAGAAATTTAATGAAATTTGAAGAAAATCGAATGAAATTTGAAGAAAATCGAATGAAATTTGAAGAAATTCAGAAATTTGAGGTGAACTTATATCTTTAGAAATTTGATGTAAATATGAAGGTTATGAAAATCATATGAAATAGAATTAAACATAAATCTTAAGAAAATAAGATAAATTTAAAGAAAATATCATGAATTTGAAGTGAACTTAAATCTATTTGATGAAATTTGAAGTGATATACCTTAAATATGATGAAATTTGAAGAAAATAAAATCGGATGAAATTTGAAGAAAATCAGATGAAATTTGAAGTGAACATAAATCTTAAGAATTTGATGAAATTTGAGTGAATATAACCTTTAGAAAATGATGAAATTAGATGTGAACATAAATCTTAAGAAATTCGGATGGAATTTTAAGAAATATGATGAATTTGAAGTGAACTTAAATCTAAGAAATTTGATGAATTTTGTGAATATGAACCTTAAGAAAATATGATGAAATTGGAAGTAAACATAATCTAAGAAAATCGAGAATTTGAAAGAAAATATAATTTGAAATTTGAATTGAATTAAACCTAAGATTTAATAATTTAATGAATATAAACCAAGAAAATATGATGAAATTGAATAAACATAAATCTTAAAATGAATAAAATATGAAGAAAACTGATGAATTTTAGTGAACTTATATGTTAAGAAATTTTTGAAATTTTATGTAAATATAAACTTATGAAAATCAGGTGAAATTGAATAAACATATATTGAAAATTGATAAAATTTGAAAAAGTATCATGAATTTAGTGAACTTAATTTAAATTTGATGAAATTTGATGAATATTAAACCTTAAGATAATCGGATGAAATTTAAGTAACATAATAATCTTAAGAATTGATGAATTTTGAAGAATATAAACTTAAGAAAAATTTGATGAAATTAGAAGTAATCATAAATCTTAAGATTAAAATTTAGTTTACAATTCATCATATTTTCTTAAGGTTTATATTCACTTCAAATAATTCCTAAATTTCAAGGTTTATATTCATTCAAATTTTATGATTTTCTTCAAATTCTTCCAATTCTCTTAAGTTTTATTATTACTTCCACTCAATTATTTAAGGGTTATATTCATTTCAAATTTCATCAAATTTCAATAGATTTAAGTTCACCTCAAATTTCATGTTATTTTCGTCAAATTTCATTAGATTTAAGTTCACCTCAAATTTCATGTTATTTTCTTCAAATTTCATGTTATTTTCTTCAAATTTCATTTGTTTTTTTTTCAAATTTGATGAAATTTGAAGTGAATATAAACCTTAAGATATAAGTTCACCTCAAATTTCATCAGATTTTCTTCAAATTTCATTCGATTTTCTTAAGATTTATGTTTACTTCAAATTTCCTCAGATTTTCTTAAGGTTTATATTCACTTCAAATTACATCAAATTTCTCTAGATTTAATTTCACTTCAATTTATATATTTTATTTCATGATGTTTTCTTTAAATTTCATCTGATTTTCTCAAGATTTATGTTTATATCCAATTTCATCAGATTTTCTTAAGGTTTATATTCACATCAAATTTCATAATATATAAGTTCACCTCAAATTTCATCAGATTTTATTCAAATTTCTTTTGATTTCTCAAGATTTATGTGTACTTCAAATTTCATCAGATTTTCTTAAGGTTTATATTCACTTCAAATTTCAACAAATTTCTTAAGATTTAAGTTCACTTCAAATTTCATCAGATTTTCTTCAAATTTCATCCGATTTTTATGTTTATTTCAAATTTCATCTTATTTTCTTAAGGTTTATATTCACTTAAAATTTCATAAGATTTAAGTTCACTTCAAATTTCATGATATTTTCATCAAATTTCATCTAATTTTCTTAAGAATTATGTTTATTTCCATATTCACCAGATTTTCATAAGGTTTAATTTACATTAAATTTCTTCAAATTTCTAAAGATATATGTCACTTCCATCATTGATTTTCTTCAAATTTCATTCGATTTTCTTAAGATTTATGTTTACTTCAAATTTCTTCAGATTTCCTTAGGTTTATATTCACTTAAAATTTCATCAAATTTTAAGATTTAAGTTCACTTAATTTTACTCATATTTTCCTCAAATTCATCTTATTCTTAAGATTTATGTTTACTTCAAATTTCATCAGAGTTTCTTAAGGTTTTTATTCACTTTAAATTTAATCAAATTTCTTAAGATTTGTTCACTTCAAATTTCATCCGATTTTATGCTTACTTCAAATTTCATCATATTTTCTTAAGGTTTATATTCACTTAAAATTTCATCAAATTTAAGATTTAAGTTCACTTCAAATTTCATGATATTTTCTTCAAATAATATCTGATTTTCAAGATTTATGTTTATTTCAAATTCATCAGATTTTCATAAGCTTTATATTTACATCAAATTTCATCAAATTTAAGATATAAGTTCACCTCAAATTTCATAAGATTTTCCAAATTTCATTCGATTTTCTTAAGATTTATGTTTAATCAAATTTCATCAGATTTTCATAAGGTTTATATACACTTCAAATTTTATTAATTTCTTAAGGTTTAAGTTCACTAAATTTCATTATATTTTCTACAAATTCTTCCGTTTTCTATTTATTTATGTTTACTTCCATTTCATCATATTTTCTTAAGGTTTATATTCACTTAAAATTTCATAAAATTTCTTAAGATTTAAGTTTACTTCAAATTTCATCATATTTTCTTAAAATTTCAACCGATTTTCTTAAGATTTATATTTACGTCTAATTTCATCAGATTTTCACGGTTATATTCATCAAATTTCATCAAATTTCTTAAGATTTAAGTTCACTTCAAATTTCATCTAATTTTCTTCAAATTTCATCTGATTTTTATGTTTCTTCAAATTTCATCAGATTTTCTTAAGGTTTATATTCACTTCAAATTTCAAAAAAATTCTTAAGATTTAAGTTCACTTCAAATTTCTTCCGATTTTTATGTTTATTTCAAATTTCATCATATTTTCTTATGGTTTATATTCACCTCAAATTTCATCAAATTTCTTAAGATTTAAGTTCATTTCAAATTTCATGATATTTTCTTCAAATTTCATCTGATTTTCTTAAGAGTTATGTTTATTTCAAATTTCACCAATTTTCATAAGGTTTAATTTACATCAAATTACTAAAGATATATTCTAATATTTCATAAGACTTTCATAAAATTTCATTCCATTTTCTTAAGATTTTATGTTTATTTCTCCAATTTCATACTGTATTTTCTTAGGGTTTATATTCACTTGAAGTTACATCAAATTTCAAGATTTAAGTTCACTTCAAATTTTATCATAATTTCTTAAAATTTCAATAGATTTTCAAGTTTATTCACTTTAAATTTCTTAATAATTTTGGTTGTATCAAGTTCATCAAATTTTCTTTCAAATTTATCCGATATTTATGTTTACTTTAAATTTCATCATATTTTCATATATATATTCATCAAATTTCATCAAATTTAAGATTTAAGTTCACTAAATTTATGATATTTTCAAATTTATCTTATTTATTTAAGATTTAAGTGCCTAATTGATCAGATTTTCATTAGGCTTTATATTTATATCAAATTTCATCAAATTCTAAAGATTTAAGTTCACCTCAAATTTCATCAGATTTTCTTCAAATTTCATTCAATTTTCTTAAGATTTATGTTTACTTCCACTAAATATTTTCTTAAGGTTTATATTCACTTTAAATTTCATCAAATTTCAAGATAAGTTCACTTAAATTTTATCATATTTCTTTAAATTTCATCTGATTTCTTAAGATTTATGTTTACTTCAAATTTACCATTTTCTTAAGGTTTATTCACTTTAAATTTCATCAAATTTCTTAAGATTTGTTCACTTAAATTTCATCTGATTTTTCTAAATTTCATTCCATTTTTTTAAAGATTTATGTTTACCTCAAATTTCATCGATTTTCTTCAGATTAATATTCACTTCAAATTTAACTGTTTTGTTAGATTTTCATGGTTTATCGTATTTTCATGGTTTACTTCAAGTTTCATCAGATTTCTTCAATTATATTCACTTAAGGTTTTATCAGATTTTCAAATTCATCTATTTAGATTTATGTTTACTTCAAATTTCATCAAATTTTCTTCAAATTTCATCCGACTTTCTTAAGATATGTTACTCCAATTTCATCCTGATACATTCTTATGAGTTATGTTTACTTCAAATTTCATCAGATTTATTTAGGTTTATATTTACTCAAATTTTACAGATTTTCTTCATATTTATCCGGTTTTCTAAGATATATGTTTTACGACACCATCAGATTTTCTTCTAATTATGCTATTTTCTTAAGATCTAGGTTTTCATTCAAATTTCATAAGACTTTATTAGGTTATATTCACTCAAATTTCATCAAATTTTTAAGAATTAAGTTCACAATTCATGATATTTTCTTCAAATTTCATGATATTTTTTTTCAAAATTCATATGATTTTCTTAAGATTTATGTTTATTTATAATTTCATTAGATTTCATAAGGTTTATGTTTCATAAAATTTCATAAGATCTAGTTAACCTCAAATCGCATGATATTTTCTTCAAATATAATTGATTTCTTTCAAGATTTATATGTTTACTTCAAATTTTCTAAGGTTTATACCATCAAATTTAATTTAAGATTTATATTTACTATAAATTTTATTAGATGTTCTACAAATTTATCTTGTTTTCATAAGATATAATTACTTCAAATGTCATCAGATTTTCTTCAATTTGCATCCGATTTTATAAGATTTTTACTTCAAATTTCATCAATTTCTTAAGATTTAAGTTCACTTTCAATTTCATGATACTTTTCTTAATAATTCTATCTGATTTTTAAGATGTACGCAATCAAAATTCTATCAGATTTTCTTATTGTTTATAATTACTTCAAATTTCATCAAATTTCATAAGATATATGTTCACCTCAAGTCTTATGATATATTCTTCAAATTTTATCCAATTTTCAAGATTTATGTTTACTTTTCTGTGTTTATATTCACTAAATTTAATCAACAAATTTCTTAAGATTTATATTTAGTTTAAATTTTATTGATTTTCTCTAAATTCATCTAGTTTTCTTCAGATTTATGTTTAATTCAAATTTCATCAGATTTTCTTCAAATATCATTCGTTTTCTTAAGATTTATGTTTTCTTCAAATTATATCGTAATTTTCTTGTTGTTTATATTCACTTCAAATTTCATTAAATTTTTAAGATTTCATTTGATTTTATTAAGATTTTATGTTTACTTCAAATTTCTCTATTAGATTTTCTTTAGCATTAATTCACTAAATTTCATTAAATTTCTTATGATTTAAGTTCAATTTAAATTTCAATATTGATACTTTGAAGTCAAATTTTCTTGGGACTTTTAAGTTTATTTACATTCTAATTTGATTTTCTTAAGGTTTATATTCCTAAATTTCATCAAAATTCTTAAGATTTATGTTCCTTCAAATTTCATCAGATTTTTCTATAAATTTCATCCGATTTTCTAAAGATTTATATTTACTTCAAATTCATCAGATTTACTTAAGGTTTATATTTACCCAAATTTCATTAAATTTTAGATTTAAGTTCACTACAAATTTCATGATATTTTCTTCAAATTTCATCCTATTTTCTTAAGATTTATGTTCATTTCAAATTTTCTTAAGGTTTATATTCACATAAAATTTAATCAAATTTAATATTTATATTACTACAAATTTTATTAGATTTTCACAAATTTATGCTGTTTTCTTCAGATATATATAATTCAATCAATTTCATCAGATTTCTTAAGGTTTATATTCACTTCAAATTTTAATCAAATTTCTAAAGATTTAATCTTCACTTCAAATTTCATGATATTTTTCAAATTATATCAGATTTTATTAAGATATACGCTTAACTTCAAATTTTATCAATATATTTTCTTAAGGTTTATATTATATTCAAATTTCATCAAAAACTCATATGATTTATGTTTTCAAATTTCATGTTTTTTTTTTAATCATATTTCATCTAATTTTCAGATTTATGTTTATTTCAAATTTCACGATTTTCTTATGGTTTATAATTATTTCAAATTTCATATATAAGTTCACCCTATATCGATGATATATTCTTTCAAATTTTATTCAAATTTAATCAAATTTTTTAAGATTTATATTTACTTTATATTTTATTAGATTTTCTAAAATCATCTTATTTTCTTTAGATTTATGTTTAATTCAAATTTCATCGATTTTTCAAATATCATTCGATTTTTCTTAAGATTTATGTTTACTTCAAATTTCATAAGATTTTGTTATATTCACTTAATTTTCATCAAATTTATTAAGATTTATGTTCACTTAAAATTTCACCATATTCTCTTATTTATGCTTACTTCAAATTTTCAAAGATTTTCTTAAGATTTATATTTACTTCCAATTTTATTAGATTTTCTTCAAATTTTCTTAAGGTTTATATTCACTTCAAATTTCATTAAATTTCTTAAGATTTAAGTTCAATTTAAATTTCGATATTTTCAAATTTCTTCCGATTTTTAAGATTTATGTTTACTTCAATTTCATCATATTTTCTTAAGGTTTATATTCACTTAAATTTCATTATTAAATTCTTAAGATTTATGTTCACATCAAATTTTATCCGATTTTCTTCAAATTTCATCCAATTTTAAG
>CM038795.1:770873-815387 GCA_021764765.1 Vicia sativa
TTTTTGAAATTAGAAAAGAACTTAAATCTTAAATTTGATGAAATTTGAAGTAGATAAACCTTAAAGAAAATATGATCAAATTTGAAGTAAACATAAAAATCGAATGAAATTTTATGAAAATATGATTAAATTTAGGGTAGTTATATCTTAAATTTGATGAAATTTAGAGTGAATATAAACCTTAAATCGAGTAAATTAGAAATAAACATAAATCTTAAAGTTGGAGATAAAATTTGAAAATCAAATGAGAAATTTGAAGACATAAATTTTAAGAAATTGTGAAATTTGAAGAATTTAAAGATAAATTTGATTAATCTTAAAAATCGGATAAAAAATGAAAAATACGATGAAATTTGAAGTGAGAATAAATCTTAAATTTGATAGAAATTTTAAGTGAATATAAACCTTATGATATGATGAAATTGGAAGTAAACATAAATTTTAAGAAAATGGAATTTGAAGAAAATATAAACGAAATTTGAAAGACTTAATTCTTAAGAATTTAATGAAATTTGGTGAGTATAAACCTTAAGAACATATAGTAAATTTGAAGTAAACATAAATCTTAAAAATCGAATGAAATTTGAAGAAAATCGTTAAATTTGAGGGTGAACTTATATCTTAAAATTTGATAGAAATTTGTATAAATATAAACCTTATATGAAAATCGATGAAATTGAAATAAACATAAATCTTAAAGAATCATATAAAATTTGAAGAAAATATCATGAATTTTGAAGTGAACTTAAATCTTAAGAAATTTGATGACATTTAGTGAATATAAACCTTAAGAAAATATGATCAAATTAGAAGTAAACATAAAAATTGAATGAAATTTGAAGAAAATATGATGAAATTTGAGGTGAATATAAACCTTAAAATGATAAGTGAAATAAACATAAATCATAAAAATTTAGATGAAATTTGGTAAATGGATGAAATTTAAGTGGACAAATCTTAAAATTTGGTGAAAATTGATGTGAATATAAACCTTAAGAAAATATGAGTAAATTGAGTAAACATAAATCTTAATAAATTAGGAAGAATTTGAAAAAAAGCTATTTAAGATTTAAGTTAATATAACCCATAACAAAGTTGATTAAATTTGAAGTGAATATAAAATCTTAAGAAAATGTGGGTGAAATTTGAGTAAACATTAATCTTAAGAAAAATGGATTAAAATTGATGAGAAATCTGATGAAATTTAAAGTAAGCATAAATCTTAAATTTTGTAAAATTTTAAGTGAATATAAACCTATGAAAATATGATGTAATTACAGAGTAAACATAAATCTTAAGAAAATCGGAAAAATTTGAAGAAAAAATATAATGAAATTTAAGTGAACTTAAATCTTAAAATTTTGATGATTTAGTGAGAATATAAACCTTAAAATATGATGAAATTGGAAGTAAACATAAATCTTAAGAAAATGGAAGAATTTAAGATAATATAATGGAATGAAGTGAACTTAAATCTTAAGTTTGATGACATTTGAGTGATATAAACCTTAAGAAAATATGATGAAATTGATAAACATAAAAATCGGATGAAATTGAAGAAAATCAGATAAATTTGAAGTGAACTTAAATCTTAAGAAATTGATGAAATTTTAGTGAATATAAACCTTAAAGATTTGATGAAAATTAGTAATAACATAAATCTTAAGAAAATGATTTAAATTTAAAGAAATATCATGAAATTTAAAGAAAATATCATGAAATTTGAAGAAAATATGATGAATTTGATGAACTTACAAATCTTGAGAAATTTATGAAATTTGTAATATAAACCTTAATCACGGGTAGAGGTGGAAATAAACATAAATCTTAAATTGATAAATTTGAGAAAATCGGATGAAATTGATGTGAACTTCAATCGTAAATTTAATAAGAATTGAGTGAATATAACCTTAAAAATATGATGGAATTTAAGTAAACATAATCTTTCAGGAAGAAATTTGAAAGAAAATATCATGAAATTTAAATTGAACTTAAATCTTAAGAAATTTAAATGAAATTTCAGTGAATATAAACCTTAAAATTTGAAGAAATCTAATAAAATTTGGTAAATATAAATCTTGAAAATCTGCTTTGGTGGAAATGGCGTAAATATTAAGAGAATGTAAAAGCGAATTTTAAGTGAACATAAATCTTGTGAATTGATGAAAATTAAGTGAATATAAACTTAACAAATCTTATACAATTTGAAGTAAACATAAATCTTAAGAAAAATCCAGATGATATTTTGAAAAATCAGGTGAAATTTGAATTAAACATAAATCTAAAGAAAAATAAGATGATTTTGAAAATCTAATAAAATATAAAGTAAATAAATCTTAAAAAATTTGATTAAATTTGAATAAAATTTGAAAGAATATATATCATGCGATGTAAAATGAACTTATATCTTATGAAATTTGAAATAATTATAAAATATAACAATCATGATTTGAAATAAACATAAATCAAGAAAATTAGATGAAATATGATTAAAAAAAAATTTATTAAATTTGAAGAAAACATAAATCATATGAGTTTGATAAATTTTAATATAATATAAACTTAAGAAAATATGATAAAATTTGAATTAGCGTATATCTTAATAAAGTAAATAATTTGAAAAATATCATGAAATTTGAAGTGAGATTAAATCTTTAGAATTTGATGAAATTTAAGTGAATATAAACCTTAAGAAATCTGATGAAATTTGAATTGAACATATATAAGAAGAAAACGCATAAATTTGTAGAAAATCTAATAAAATTTGTAGTAAATATAAATGTTAAAATTTGATTAAATTTTATGTGAATATAAACCAAGAAAATTTAGAAGTGAACATAAATCTTAAGAAAATAGGATGAAATTTGAAGAAAATATCATGAAATTTGTAGTGAACTTAAATCTAAAAAATTTAAGGAAATTTGGTAAATATAAACCTTAAGTAAATCAAGGTAAAATTTGATAAATATAAATCTTTAGAAAATCGGATGAAATTTGTAGAAAATCGGTAAATTTGAGAGGAACATAAATCTTAGAATTTTCTATGAAAATTATAAGGAATATAAACAAGAAAATCAGATAAAATGTAAGTAACTTAAAATCTTGAAAATTTGATGAACTTTGAAGAACATATGAAATTTAAATTGAACTTAAATAAGTAAGAAATTTAATGAAATTTGAAATTGAGTTGTCTTTAAAGAAATCTAATGAAATTTAAGTAAACATAAATCTTAATAAATCAAATGAATCTTAGAAATTAAATTTGAGTGAATATAAACCTTAAGAAAATCGTATAATTTGGAAAGAGCATGATAAAGCAGACAGAGAAAATAAAATTGAAATTTGATTAAACATAAATCTTAAGAAAACTAGATGAATTTGAAAATCAATAAAATTTAAACTAAATATAAATCTTAAAAATTTGATTAAATTTAAGTGAATATAAACACGAAGAAAATATGAAGTAAACATAAATCTTGAAAATTGGATAAAATTTGAAGAATATATCATGACATTTGAATATATATATGAAATTTGATGGTTTGAAGATTATAAACCATAAGAAAATCGATAAATTTGAGTGCGTACATCTTAAGAAAATCGGATGAAATTAAGAAAGTATCATAAATTGAAAGTGAACTTAGATCTTAAGAAAGTCGATGAAATTTGAAGTAAAATCTTATAAAATGGGATGCAAATTGAAGAAAATCATTGACATTTGAGTAATTAATATCTTATGAAAACCCGGATAAATTTGTAGAACATCTAATAAATTTATAGTAAATATAAATCTTAAGAAATTTGATTAATTTAGGTATAAACCTAAGAAAATTTGAAGTAAACATAAAATCTTAAAATCGGATATATTTGAATATCATACGATTTGAGGTTAACTTAGATCTTATGAAATTTATAGACATATAAAACCTTATGAAATCTAATGAAATTATAAATAAACATAAATCTTAAAGAAAATCATATGAATTTTGAAAAAATATCATGAAGTTTGAAGAAAATATCATGAAATTTAAAGTGAACTTAATTCTTAAAAATTTGATGAAATTTAGTGAATAAACCTTAATGAAGTCTTATGAAATTTAGTAAACCTGATCTTAAGAAAATAGCATGATATAGAAGAAAATCGTGAAATTTATTAGAACATATATCTTAAGAAAACCGGATAAATATGAAGAAAATCTAATAAAATTTAGTAAATATAAACCTAAGTAAATCGTGAAATGAAGTAAACATAACTCTTAAGAATATCGGATGAAATTGGAAGTAAACATAAATCTTAAGAAAGTCGGATGAAATTTGAAAATTTGATGAAATTTGAAGTAAACATAAATCTTAGAAATAAGATGAATTTGAAAATCGATAAACCTTAAGTGAATATAAATGCAGAAAAATCGGTGAAACTTGGGTAAACCATAAAGAAATCGATAAACCATAAGAAAATCTAATAAAACTTGATTAAATTTGAAGTGAATATTAATACGAAGAAAATCAATGAAATTTGAGTAAACATAAATCTTTAATCGGATGAAATTTAGAAAATCGGATGAAATTTGAAGTGAACTTAAATCTTAAGAAATTTGATGAAATTTAAAGTGAATAAACCTTAAGAAAATCTGATGAAATTTGAAACATAAATCTTAAGAAAATCGAATGAAATTTAAAGAAAATATGATAAAATTTAAGTGAACTTATCTTAAGAAATTTGATGAAATTTAAAGTGAATATAAACCTTAAGAAAATAATGAAATTGGAAGTAAACATAAATCTTAAGAAAATTGAATGAAATTTGAAGAAAATCGATGAAATTTGAGGTGAACTTATATCTTTAGAAATTTGTGAAATTTGATATAAATATAAAGCTAATGAAAATCGATCAAATTGAAGCTTTTAAATCTTAAATAAATAAGATAAAATTGAAGAAAATATCATAAATTTAAGTGAACTTAAATCTTAAATTTGATGAATTTGAAGTGAATATATACCTTAAGAAAATATGATGAAATTTAAAGTAAACATAAATATCGGATGAAATTTGAAAAAAATTAGATGAAATTTAGTGAACTTAAATCTTAATAAAATTATTGAAATTTAAAGTGAATAAACAAGAAAATCTGAAATTTTAAGAAATTATGATAAAATTTGAAGTGAACAAATCTTAAAATTTGATGTAACTTCAAGTGATATAAACCCAGAAAATATGATGAAATTGGAGTAAACATAAATCTTAAGAAAATGGATGAAATTTTAAGAAAGTCTTATAAATATTAGGTGAAAATATATCTTTAGTAATTTGATGTAAATTAAACATATGAAAATTTGATGAAATTTGAAATAAACATAACTCTTAAGAAAATCGATGAAATTTGAAGAAAATATCATGAAATTTGAAATGAACTTAAATCTTAAGAAATTTGATGAAATTTAGGTGAATATAAACCATAAGAATATGATGAAATTTGAAATAAACATAAAAATCAAATTTGAAGTGAACAAATCTTAAAATTTTTGAAATTTGAAGTGAATATAAACCTTAAAATCGTGAGAATTTGAAGAAACATAAAAATCGGATGAAATTTGAAGAAAATTAGATGAAATTTAGTGAACTTAAATCTTAAAATTTGATGAAATTTGATGAATATAAACCTTAGAAAATCTGATGAAATTAAACGTAAATATAAATCTTAAGAAAATCGGTTGAAATTTTAGAAAATATGAAATTAAATTTGAGTAAACTTAAATCTTAAAATTTTATGAAATTTTAAGTGAATATAAACTAAAGAAAATATGATGAAATTGGAAGTAAACAAATCGTAAAAACCGGAAGAATTTGTAGAAAATATAATGAAATTTGAAGTGAACTTAAACCTTAAGAAATTAATAAAATTTGAGTGTATATAAACCTTATGAAAACGGTGAAATTTGAATTAAACATAAATCTTAAGAAAATCGAGATGAAATTTGTGGAAAATCTATGAAATTTAAGAAATTGAACTTATATCTTAAGAAATTTGATGAAATTTGATGTAAATATAAAGCTTATAAAACGATGAATTTGAAATAAACATAAATCTTAAATCGGATATTATTTGAAGAAAATATCATGAAATTTAAGTGAACTTAAATCTTAAATTTGATGAAATTTTAAGTGAATATAAACCTTAAGAAAATATGATGAAATTTGAAGTAAGCATAAAATCGGATGAAATTTGAAGTGAACTTAAATCTTAAGAAATTTGATTAAATTTAAAGTGAGATAAACAAGAAACTACGGTGAAATTTGAAGTAAACATAAATCTTAAGAATAAGATGAATTTAGGAAAATATGATAAAATTAAAGTGAACTTAAATCTTAAAAATTTGATAATTTTAAGTGAATATAACCTTAAAAGAAATCTGAAGAAATTTGAAGTAAACATAAATCTTAAGAAAATCGATGAAATTTGAAAATCACGATGAAATTGAAGTGAACATATATCTTTAGAAATTTGAAGAAATTTAATGTAAATTAAACCTTGAAAATCTGGTGAATATGAAATAAACTTATAATTCTTAAGAAAATTAGATAAATTTGATAGAAATATCATTTAAGAATTTAGAGTGAACTTAAATCTTATGAAATTTAAGTGAATATAAACCTTAAAATAGATGAAATTTGAAATAAACATAAAATCGGATGAAATTTGAAAAATCATTGAAATTTAAGTGAACTTAAATCTTAAAATTTATTTGAAATTTGAAGTGAATATAAACCTTAAGAAAATCGATGAAATTTAGTACACATAAATCTTAAGAAATCAAAGAAATTTGAATAAAATCGGTGAAATTTGAGGTGAACTTATATATTATGAAATTTGATGTGAATATAAACCTTAAGAAAATCGGTGAAATTGGATATAAACATAAATCTTGAGAAATCGGATGAAATTTAAAACATCATGAAATTTGAATAATATAACGAAATTGAAATTAATTAAATCTAGAAATTTGATGTAATTTGAAGTGAATATAAACCTTAAGAAATAGAAATTTGAGTAAACATAAATCTTAAAATCGATAAATTTGAAGATGATGAAATTTGAGTGAACTTATATCTTAAGGTTTATATTCACTAAATTTCATCAAATGAAAAAAAACAAATAAATTTGAAAAAATAACATGAAATTTGAAAATAACATGAAATTTGAGGTGAACTTAAATCTAATGAAATTTGATGAAAATAACATGAAATGAAAGTGAACTTAAATCTATTGAAATTTGATAAATTTGAAATGAATATAACCCTTAAAATATGATGAAATTGGAGTAATAATAAAACTTAAAATTGGAAAATTTGAAAATCTGATAAAATTTAAACTGAATATAAACCTTAAATTTAATTATATTTGAAGTGAATATAAACCTTAAGAAAATATGATGAATTGTAAACTAAAATTTAATCTTAAGATTTATGATTACTTCTAATTTAATTTTCTTGAGTTTATTCACTCAAATTAAATCAAATTCTTGAATTATTATGTTTACTTCAAATTTCATCGATTATCTTAAGGTTTAATATTCATCAAATTTCATCAAATTTAAAATTAAGTTCACTTCAAATTTCATGATACTTTCTTCAAATTTTCATCCTAACTGAATATGTGTTTATTTCAATTTCACTGATTTCATAAAGTTTATATTTACAAAATTTCTTAACATATATAAGTTCACCTAAAATTCATCAGTTTTCTTCATATTTTATTATGGATTTATGTTTATTTCCAATTTCATCCATATTTCCAGGTTTATATTCACTTCAAATTCATTAAATTCTTAGGTTTAGTTCAATTCAAATTTCATTATATTTTCTTCAAATTCTTCGATTTTCTTAAGTTTATTTTGCTAATTTCATCATATTTTCTTAAGTTCATATTCACAAATTTCATCAAATTCTTGAATTGGTTCACTTCAATTTCCATTCTCTGAAATTCCATCCGATTTCTTAAGATTTATATTCATCTAATTTCATGATTTTCTAAAGGTTATATTCACCAAATTTCATCAAATTTCTTAAGATTATTCACTTCAAATTTCATGATTCTTCAAATTCATCCGATTTATGTTTCTTCAAATTTCATCATATTTCTTAAGGTTTATATTCATAAATTCATCAAATAGATTTATTCTTCAAATTTCATGAAATTTTCTTTAAATTTTATCTTATTTTCTTAAGATTTATGTTTAATTCTAATTTCATATGATTTTCATAACCCATATTTACATCAAATTTCTAAAGATATAAGTTCACCTCAAATTTCTTTAGATTTTCTTCAAATTTCATTCGTTTTCTTCAAATTTCATTCGATTTTCTTCAAATTTCATTAAATTTCTTAAGATTTAAGTTCACTACAATTTCATTATATTTCTCCAAATTCTTCGACTTTCTTAAGTTTTATGTTTACTTCCAATTTCATCATATTTTCTTAAGGTTTATATTCATAAAATTCATCAAATTTCTTAGATTTAAGTTCACTTCATCATCATTTTTCTTAAAATTTAATCCGATTTCTCTTGAGTTATATTTCTAATTTCATCATATTTTCTTAAGGTTTATATTCATAAAATTTCATCAAATTTCTTAAGATTTAAGTTCACTTCAATTTTATCATATTTTCTTAAAATTTAATCCGATTTTCTTGAATCTATGATTACTAATTTCATCGATTTTCTTAAGGTTTATATTCACTTCAAATTTCATTAAATTTGTTAAGATTTAAGTTCACTTCAATTTCATTTATATTTTCTTCAAATTATTCGATTTTTTCTTAAATTTATGTACTTCAATTTCAATTTTCTTAAGGTTTATATTCATAAAATTCATCAAATTTCTTAAGATTTAAGTTCACTTCAAATTTTATCATATTTTCTAACATTTCATCCGATTTTCTTAAGATTTATGTTACTTCTAATTTCATCGATTTTCTTAGGATTATATTCACTTTAAATTTCATAATTTCTTAATATTTAAGTTCACCTCAAATTTCATCATTTTCTTCAAATTTCATCCATTTTTATGTTTACTTCAAGTTCATCATATTTTCTTAAGGTTTATATTCTTCAAATTTCATCAAATTTAAGTTTAAATTCACTTCAAATTCATGATATTTTCTTTAAATTTATCTTATTTTCTTAAATTTATATTTAATTCTAATTTCATATGATTTTCCTTAATATTTATCAAATTTCTAAGATATAAGTTCACTCAGATTTCATCAGTTTTTTCAAATTTCATTCGATTTTCTTCAAATTTCATTGATTTTCTTCAAATTTCATTGATTTTCTTCAAATTCATTAAATTTCTTAAGATTTAAGTTCAATTACAAATTTCATTATATTTTCTCTCAAATTCTTCGATTTTCTTAAGATTTATATTTACTTCAATTTCATCATATTTTCTTAAGGTTTATATTCATAAAATTTCATCAAATTTCTTAAGATAAGTTCACTTCAAATTTTATCATATTTTCTTAAAATTTCATCAAATTTTCTCAAATTCTTCCGATTTTAAGATTTATGTTTACTTCAATTTTCATATTTTCTTAAGGTTTATATTCCTTAAAATTTCATCAAATTTCTTAGATTAAGTTCACTAAATTTCATCATATTTTCTTAAAATTTCATCCGATTTTCTTAATTTATGATTTTCTAATTTCATCAATTTCTTAAGGTTTATATTCACTTCAAATTTCATCAAATTTCTTAAGATTTAAGTTCCTTCAAATTTCATCTGATTTTCTTCAAAATTCATCGACTTTATATTTTACTTCAATTTCATCATATTTTCTTAAGGTTTATATTCACTTAAATTTCATCAAAAAGATTTAAGTTCAATTCAAATTTCATGATATTTTCAAATTTTATCTTATTTTCTTAAGATTTATGTGTATTTTCAATTTCATTAGATTTTCATTAACTTTATATTTACTTAAATAAATAAATTTCTTAAGATAGTTCACCTCAAATTTCATCGATTTTCTTCAAATTTCATTGATTTCTTAAGATTTATGTTTACTTCCAATTTCATCATATTTTCTTAGAATATTCACTTCAATTTCATTAAATTTCTTAAGGTTTAAGTTCAATTCAAATTTCATTATATTTTCTTCAAATTCTTCGATTTTCTTAGATTTATGTTTACTTCCAACCATCTATTTTCTTGGTTTATATTCATTAAATTTCATCAAATTTCTTAATATTTAAGTTCACTTCATTTCATAATATTTTCTTAAATTTCATCTGAATTTCTTAAGTTTATGTTTATCTAATTTCATAAGATTTTCTTAAGGTTTATATTCCTTCAAATTTCATCAAATTTCTTAGATTTAAGTTCACTTCAAATTTCATCTGATTTTCTACAAATTTCATCGATTTTATGTTTACTTCATTTTCATATTTTTCTTAGGTTTATATTCACTTAAAATTTCATCAATTTAAGATTTAAGTTCACTTGAATTTCATGATATTTTCTTCAAATTTATCTTTTCTTAAGATTCGTAAATTTCAATTTCATATATTTTCTTTAACTTTATATTTACTTCAAATTTCATCAAATTTAAAGATATAAGTTCCTCAATTTCATCTGATTTTCTTCAAATTTCATTTGATTTTCTTATAATTTATGTTTACTTCAATTTCATCAGATTTCATAAAGTTTATATCACTTCAAATTTCATTTTCTTAAGGTTTAAGTCACTTAAATTTGGTATTTTCTTCAAATTCTTGATTTTCTTAAGATTTATGTTTACTTCAATTTAATCAAATTTTCAGGTTTATATTCACTTAAAATTTCATTAAATTTCTTAAGATTTAAAATCACTTCAAATTTCATCGATTTTCTTCAAATTCATCCGATTTTCTTAGATTTATGTTACTTCTAATTTCATGATTTTCTTAAGGTGTATATTCACTTTAAATTTCATTAAATTTATTTGATTTAAGTTCACTTCAAATTTCATTATATTTTCTTCAATTATTCGATTTTCTTACGATTTATGTTTACTTCCAATTTCATCATTTTTCTTAAGGTTTATATTCATTAAATTTCATCAAATTTCAAGATTTAAGTTCTTCAAATTTATCATATTTTCTTAAAATTTCATCCGATTTTTTAAGATTTATGATTACTTCTTATTTCATCAGTTTTCTTAAGTTTATATTCACTTCAAATTTCATTAAATTTCTTAAGATTTAGTTCACTTCAAATTTCATTATATTTTCTTCAAATTATTCGATTTTCTTATGATTTATGTTTCTTCCAATGTCATCATATTTTCTTAAGGTTTATATTCACTTAAATTCATCAAAATTCTTAAATTTAAGTTCCACTTCAAATTTCATTCATTTCTTAAAATTTCATCATATTTTTTAAAATTTCATCATATTTCTTAAAAGATTTCATGTATTTTTCTTAAAATTTCATCAAATTTCTTAGTTTATGTTTACATAATTTCATCGGATATTCTGGTTTATATTCACTTCAAATTTCATCAAATTTCTTAAGATTTATATTTCTTAAATTCATCTGATTTTCTTCAAATTTCATCGATTTTATGTTTACTTCAAATTTCATCATTTCTTAGTTTATATTCACTTCAAATTTCATCAAATTTAAAGTTTATATTCACTTCAATTCTTTTGATTTTCTTTAAATTTCATTCAATTCTTTAGATTTAAGTTCTTCTACAAATATCATTATATTTTCTTCAAATTATTCCGATTTTCTTAGATTTATGTTTACTAACAATTTCATCATATTTTCTTAAGGTTTATTCCTTAAAATTTCATCAAATTTCTAAGATAGTTACATAAATTTCATCAAATTTTATATTTACATAATTTCAATTCAAATTTCATTAATTTCTTAAGGTTTAAGTCATGAAATTAGTCATATTTTTCTTCAATTCTTGAATTTTCTTAGATTTATGTTTACTTCCAATTTAATCAAATTTCTTAGGTTTATATTCATAAAATTTCATTAAATATCTTAAGATTTAAGTTCACTTCAAATTTCATCGATTTTCTTCAAATTTCATCCGATTTTTGTTTACTTCAAATTTCGTCATATTTCTTAAGGTTTATATTCCTTCAAATATCATAAAATTAAGATTTAATTCACTTCAAATTTCATGATATTTTCTTCAAATTCTATAGTATTTTCTTAAGTTTTTTCAATTTCATCAAATTTAAATAATCTTTATATTACATCAAATTTCTTAAGATATAAGTTCGTCAAACTTGGTTTCTTCAAATTTCATTTAATTTTCTAGTTATGTTCACTTCAAATTTAATTATATTTTCTTCAATTCTTGATTTTCTTAAGATTTACGTTACTTCAAATTTCATCCGATTTTCTTAAGATTTATGTTGCTAAATTCATCAGATTTTCTAAAGGTTTTATTCACTTCAAATTTCATCAAATTTCTTAAATTTAAGTTCACTTCAAATTTCATCTAGTTTTCTTCAATTTAATGATTTTATGTTTACTAAATTTCATCATATTTTCTTAAGGTTTTATTCACTTCAAATTTCATAAAAATATAAGATTTAAGTTCACTTCAAATTTCATACCTTTTCTTCAAATTTCATCGATTCTGATTTTATGCTTATTTAATTTCATTTGGTTTTCATAAGGTTTTATTTACATCAAATTTCTTAAGATATAAGTTCACCTTAAATTTCATCAGATTTTCTTCAAATTCATTCAATTTTCTTAAAAATTATTTTACTTCAAATTTCATGATTTTCTTAAGGTTTCTAATCACTTAAAATTTCATCAAATTTCTTAGATTGAAGTTCACTTCAAATTTTCATAATTTCTTAAGATTTAAGTTCACTTCATATTTCATCGATTTTCTTAATATTTATGTTTACTTAAATTTCATTGATTTTCTTAAGTTTTATCTTCATCAAATTTCTCAAGATTTAAGTTCACTTCAATATTCATCTGGTTTCTTCAAATTTCATCGATTTTTTTGAAACTTCTTCAAATTTCATCATATTTAGTTAAGTTTATATTCACTTCAAATATCATCAAAATTAAGATTTAATTTCACTTCAAATTTCATGATGTTTTCTTCAAATTTATGATTTTCTTATGATTTATGTTTACTTCAATTTCATCAAATTTTAAATAAGCTTTTATTTACATCAAATTTCATAATTTCTTAAGATATAAGTTTACCTCAAATTTCATGATTTCTTGTTCATTCGACTTTCTTAAGATTTATGTTTACTTCAAATTTCATCAGATTTTCTTAGGGTTTATATTCACTTCAAATTTCATTAAATTTCTTAAGTTTTAAGTCACTTGAAATTTAGTCATATTTTCTTCAAATTCTTCGAATTTTCTTAAGATTTATGTTTACTTCCAATTTAATCAAATTTTCTTAAGGTTTATATTCACTTAAAATTTCATTAAATTTCTTTAGATTTAAGTTCACTTCAAATTTCATCATATTTTGTTAAAATTTCATCCGTTTTTCTTAAGATTTATGTTTACTTCAAATTTCATCAGATTTTCTTAAGGTTTATATTCACTTCAAATTTCATCAAATCTCTTAAGATTTAAGTTCACTTCAATTTGATTTTCTTCAAATTTCATCCGATTTTCATGTTTACTTAAATTTATGAGTTTCTTGGTTTATATTCACTTCAAATATCATTGAATTTCTTAAGGTTTAAGTTCACTTTAAATTTAATTATTCTTCAAATTCTTGGATTTTCTTAAGATTTAACTTCATATTCATCATTTTCTTAAGGTTTATATTGACTTAAATTTATCAAATTTCTTAGATTTAAGTTCACTTTAAATTTATTATATTTTCTTAAAATTTCATCCGATTTTCTTAAGATTTATGTTTACGTCAAATTTCATAAGATTATCTTGAGGTTTATTCCTTTAAATTCATCAAATTTCTTAAGATTTAAGTTCCTTCATTTCTTGGTTTTTTTCAAATTCATCCTTTTTAGGTTTACTTCAAATTTTATCATATTTTTCTTAAGGTTTATATTCACCATATTTAATCAATTTAAGATTTAAGTTCACTTCAAATTTCATGATATTTTCTTAAGATTTATGTTTTAATTCTAATTTCATATAGTTTTCTTAAGAAATCGGGTAATTGAAAATATAATGAAATTTGAAGTGAACTTAAACTTAAAAATTTAATTAAATTTGAGTGAATATAAACGTTAGAAAATATGATGAAATTTGAATTAAACAAATCTTAAGAAAATCAAATGAAATTTGAAGAAAATCGTGAAATATGAGGTGAACATATCTTAGAAAATTTGAAGAAACGATGTAAATATGAAGCAGGAAAATTGATTAATTGGTAAACATAAATCTTAAATAAGATAAATTTAAAGAAAATAACATGAAATTTAAGTGAACAAATTACAAATTAGATGAAATTTGGTGAATAAACCTTAAGAATATATGATGAAATTTAAAGTAAACATAAATATTGGATGAAATTTGAGTGAACTTAAATCTTAAAATTTTGATGAAATTTAAAGTTAATAAACAATAAAAATCGATGAAATTTGGAAATAACATAAATCTTAAGAAAATCGGGTGAAATTTAACAAAATATAGTAAAATTAGAAGTGAACTTAAATCTTATGAAATTTGATGAAATTTCAAGTGAATATAAACCTTAAGAAATATGATGAAATTGAGTAAATATAATCTTAAGAAAATCGGAAATTTGTTAAAATAAAATGAAATTTGAAATTTTATATATCTTTAAAATTTTTGAAATTTGATGTAAATTAAACATTATTAAATACGATGAAATTGAAATAACATAACTCTGAAAATCAGTAAATTTGAAAGATATATCATGAAATTTGAAATGAACTTAAAGCTTAAGAAATTTGAACACTTTTGAAGTGACTATAAACCTTAAGAAAATATGATGATTTTTTAAGTAAACATAAAAATCAGATGAAATTTGAAGAAAATCTGTTGAAATATAAATTGAACTTAAGTCTTATGAAATTTGATGAAACTTAAAGTGAATAAACCTTAAGAAAATCTGATGAAATTTGAAGAAAATATCATGCAATTTGAAGTGAAATTATATCTTAAATTGATGATATTTGAAGTGAATATAAACCAAGAAATATGATGAAATTTGAAGTAAACAAAAACTCGGATGAAATTTGAAAGAATGCAGGAGGAAATTTAAGTGAACTTAAATCTAATAAGAATTTGTGAAATTTAAGTAATATAAATGAAAATATGATGAAATTATAGTAAACATATAAATCTTAAGAAAAGGATGAAATTTTAACAAAATATGATGAAATTTGAAGTGAACAAACCTTAAGAATTGTGAAATTTAATGAAATTTGAGTGAATATAAACCTTAAGAAAATACGATTGAATTAAACATAAATCTTAATAAATCGAATGAATTTGAAGAAAATCGTAAAATTTGGTGAAGTTTTATATCTTATAATTTGATGAAATTGATGTAAATATAAAGCTAATCAAAATATGATGAAATTGAAATACACGTAAATCTTAAGAAAATAAGACAAAATTGAAGAAAATAACATGAAATTTAGTGAACTTAAATCTTAAATTTGTGAAATTTAAGAGTAAACCTATACAAAAATATATTAAGAATTTAAATATATAAAATCATAAATTTGAAGTGAACAAATCTTAAATTTGTAAATTTAAAGTGAATAAACAAATAAATCATGAAATTGAAGTCAACATAATCTTAAGAAAATCGGATGATTTTAAGAAAATATGATAAAACTTAAGTGAACTTAAATCTTAGGAAATATGATGAAATTTCAAGTGAATATAAACCTTAAGAAAATATGATAAATTTAAAGTAAATATAAATCTTAAGAAATTTAGAAATTTGATGAAAATCGATAAATTTGAGGTGCACTTATCTTTAGAAATTTGATGTAAATTAAACTGAAAATCGATGAAATTAAAATATTATATCTCTTAAGAAAATCAAATGAAATTTGAAGAAAATATCATGAAATTGATGAACTTAAATCTTAAGAAATTTGAAGACTTTTAGTGAATATAAACCCTAAGAAAATATGATGATATTTGAAGTAAACATAAAAATCGGATAAAATTTGGAAAATCAGGATGAAATTTGAATTGAACTTAAGTCTTAAAAATTTGTGAAATTTAAAGTGAATAAAACCAAGAAATCGATGAAATTTGAGTTGAACCTTAAGAAAATATAATGAAATTTAGTGAACTTGAACCTTAAAATTTAATGAAATTTAGTGAATAAACTTTAAGAAATCGATGAAAGTTGATTAAACATAAATCTTAGGTAAAATCAGATGAAATTTGAAGAAAAATCATAAATTTGAGGTGAACTTATATCTTAAGAAATTTGATGAAATTTGATGTAAATATAAAACAATGAAAATATGATGAAATTGGAAATACCGTAAATCTTAAAATAAGAATAAATTTGAAGAAAATATCATAAATTTAAAGTGAACGTAAATCTTAAATTTGATGAAATTTGAAATGAATATATATAGAAAATATGTAAATTTGAGTAAACATAAAAATCGGATGAAATTTAGAAAATCGGATGAAAATTTGAACTTAAATATTAAGAAATTTGATGAAATTTAGTAAAATAAACCATAAGAAAATCAATGAAATTTGAAGATAAACATAAATCTTAAGAAAATCGGATGAAATTTAAAAAATATAATAAAACATAGAGTGAACTTAAATCTTAAGAAATTTGATGAAATTTCAAGTGAATATAAACCTTAAGAAAATATGATGAAATTTGAAATAATATAAATCTTAAGAAATTGATTAAAATTTAAAGTAAACATAAATCTTAAAAATAATTGTAATTTGGAAAATATAATGAAATTTAGAGTGAATATAAACCTTAAGAAAATCATTGAAATTTGAATTAAACATAAATCTTAATAAAATCGAATGAAATTTGAAGAAAATCGGTGAAAATTTGGGTGAACTTATATCTTAAAATTTAATGTAATTATAAAGCTTATGAAAATCAGGTGAAATTGGAATAAACATAAATCTTAAGAAAATTAGATAAAATTTGAAGAAAATATCATGAAATTTGAGGTGAACTATCTTTAGAATTTGATGTAAATAAAACTTAAGAATATGAAGAATTGAAATAAACATAAATCTTAGAAAATAGATAAAATTTAAAGAAAACATCATGAAATTTGAAGTGAACTTAAATCTAAATTTGATGAAATTAAGTGAATATAAATCTTAGAAAATATGATAATTTGAAGTAAACATAAATATCGGATGAAATTTGAAGAAAATCAGATGAAATTTGATGAACTTAAATCTTAAGAAATTTGATGAATTTTAAGTGAATAAACCTTAAGAAAATCTTATGAAATTTGAAGTAAACATAAATCTTAAGAAAATCGGATGAAATTTAAGAAAATATGATAATTTGAAGTGAACTTAAATCTTAGAAATTTGATTAAATTTTAAGTGAATATAAAGATTAAGAAAATATGATGAAATTGAAGTAAACATAAATCAGTGATTATTTGAAGAAAATATAATGAAATTTGAAGTCAACAAATCTTAGAAATTTAATGAAATTTGATGAATATAAACCTTAAGAAAATCGATGAAATTTGGAAAAACATAAATCATAAAATCAGATAAGAATTTGAAGAAAATCGATGAAATTTAGAGGTGAACAATCTTTAGAAATTAGATGATGTTAATATAAAACTTATGAAAATCATATGAAATTGGAAATAAACATAAATTTTAAGAAAATAAGATAAATGTTGAAAATATAATGAAATTTGAAGTGAACTTAAATCTTAAATTTGATTAATTTTGAAGTGAATATAAACCTTAAGAAAATATGATGAAATTTGAGTAAATATAAAAGTTGATGAAATTTGAAGAAAATCGATGAAATTTAGTGAACTTAAATCTTAAGAAATTTGATGAAATTTAAAGTGAATAAACCAGATAATTTGATGAAATTTAGCGTAAACATAAATCTGAAAATCGGATGAAAATTTTAAGAAAATATATTAAAATTTAAAGTGAACTTATATCTTAAGAATTTGAAAATTTCAATTGAATATAAACCTAGAAAATATATGATAAATTGAGTAAACATGAATCTTAAGAAATCGAATGAAATTTGAAGAAAATCGATGAAATTTAGGTGAACTTATATCTTAAGAAATTTGATGAAATTTGATGTAAATATAAAGCTAATGAAAATATGATGAAATTGAAATAAACTTGAATCTTAAGAAAAATAGATGAAATTTGAAGAAAATATCATGAAATTTAAGTGAACTAAATAAAATTTGATCAAATTTGATGAATATATACCTTAGAAAATATGATGAAATTTAAGTAAACATAAAAACCGGATGAAATTAGAAGAAAATATGATGAAATTTGAAGTGAACTTAAATATTAAGAAATTTGATGAAATTTAAAGTGAATAAACCTTAAGAAAATCTTATGAAATTTGAAGTAAACATAATAAGAAAATCGGATGAAATTTTAAGAAAATATGATAAAACTTAAAGTGAACTTAAATCTTAAGATTTGATGAAATTTCAAGTGAATATAAACCTTAAGAAAATATGATGAAATTGAAGTAAATATAAATCTTAAAATCAAATTTGAAGAAAATCGATGAAATTTGAGGTGAACTTATATCTTAAAAATTTAATTAAATTTGATGTAAATATAAACTTAAAGAAATCTGATGAAATTGAAATAAACATAAATCTTAAGAAAATAAGATAAAAATTGAAGAAAATATCATGAAATTTGAGGTGAACTATCTTTAGAAATTTGATGTAAATAAAATATAAAATCAATGAAATTGAAATAAACATAAATCATAAGAAAATCGGATAAAATTTGAAGAAAATAAATGAAATTTAGTGAACTTAAATCTTAAGAAAATCGGATGAAATTTTAGAAAATATGATAAAACTTGAAATGAACTTAAATCTTAAGAAATTTGATGAAATTTCAAGTGAATATAAAGCTTAAGAAAATATGAATTAGAAATTGGAGTAAATATAAATCTTAAGAAATTAATGAAAATTTGAGTAAACAATCTTAAGAAAATCAGATGAAATTTAAGAAAATATGATAAAACATGAGTGAACTTAAATCTTAAGAATTTGATAAATTTCAAGTGAATATAAACTTAAGAAAATATGAGAAATGAAATAATATAAATCTTAAGAAATTTAGATAAATTTGAAGTAAACATAAATCTTAAGAAAATGATTGTAATTTGAAGAAAATATAATGAAATTTAAGTGATATAAACTTAAGAAATCTAATGATTTGTTAAACATAAATCTTAATTAAATCGAGATGAAATTTGAAGAAGTGAAATTTGGTGAACTTATATCTTAAGAAATTTAATGAAATTTAATGTAATTATAAAGCTTAAGAAAATATGATGAAATTGGAAATAAACATAAATCTTAAGAAAATTAGATAAAATTTGAAGAAAATATCATAAATTTAATTGAACTATCTTTTGAAATTTGATGAAATTTGATGTAAATATAAACCTTAAATCATGTAAATTAAAATAAACATAAATCTTAAGAAAATAAGATAAAATTAAAGAAAACATCATGAAATTTGAAGTGAACTTAAATCTTAAATTTGGTGAAATTAAGTGAATATAAATCTTAAATATGATAGATTTAAAGTAAACATAAATATCGGATGTTGAAGAAAATCGGATGAAATTGAAGTAAATTAAATCTTAAGAACTTTGATGAAATTTAAAGTGAATAAACTAAGAAAATCTTATGAAATTTAGTAAACAAATCTTAAGAAAATCGGATGAAATTTAAAAATATGATAAAATTGATGAACTTAAATCTTAAAATTTGATTAAATTTAAGTGAATATAAACATTAAGAAAATATGATGAAATTGGAGTAAACATAATCTTAAGAAAATCGGAATTATTTGAAGAAAATATAATGAAATTGAATTGAACTTAAATCTTAAAATTTAATGAAATTTGAGTGATATAAATCTTAAGAAAATCGGTGAAATTTGATAAACATAAATCATAAGAAAATCGAGAAATTTAAGTCGATGAAATTTGAGGTGAACAATCTTTAAAATTGATGAAATTTGATGTTAATATAAAGCTTATGAAAATCATATGAAATTGAAATAAACATAAATCTTAAAATAAATATTTTGAAGAAAATATATGAAATTTAAGTGAACAAATCTTAAATTTTAATAATTTTGAGTGAATATAAACCTTAAGAAAATATGATGAAATTTGAAGTAAACTTAAAAATTGGATAAAATTTGAAAAAAATAAGATTAAATTTAAGTGAACTTAAATCTTAAGAAATTTGATGAAATTTAAAGTTAATAAACCTTAAGATAATCGATGAAATTTGACGTAAACATAAATCTAAGAAAATCGGATGATTTTGAAATATAATAAATTTAAAGTGAACTTATATCTTAAGAAATTTGAAATTCAATTGAATATAAACCTTAAGAAAATATGATAAAATTGAGTAAACATAAATCTAAAAGAAATCAATTGAAATTTGAAGAAATCGATGAAATTTGAACTTATATACGAAGAAATTTGATGAAATTTGATGTAAATATAAAACTAATGAAAATATGATGAAATTGGAAATACACTTAAATCTTGAAAATAACATGAAATTTGAAGAAAATATCAAATTTGAAGTGACTAAATAAAATTTGATCAAATTTGAAGTGAATATATACCTTAGAAAATATGATGAAATTTGAAGTAAACATAAAAACGGATGAAATTAGAAAATCAGATGAAATTTGAAATGAACTTAAATATTAAAATTTGATGAATTTTAAAGTGAATAAACCTAAGAAAAATCAGGAAATTTGAAGTAAACATAAATCTTAAGAAAATCGGATTAGAAGAAAATGATAAAACTTGAGTGAACTTAAATCTTAAGAAATTTGATGAAATTTCAAGTGATATAAAACAAGAAAATTTGATGAAATTGGAAATATAAATCTTAAAAATCAAATGAAATTTGAAAATCAGATGAAATGAGGTGAACTTATCTTAAGAAATTTAATTAAATTTGAAATGTAAATATATAAAGCTTACGAAAATCTGATGAAATTGAAATAAATATAAATCTTAGAAAATAAGATAAAAATTGAAGAAAATATCATGAAATTTATGTAAATATAAAACATGAAAATCTTAAGAAAATAGATAAAATTTGAAGAAGTATCATGAAATTTGAAGTGAACAAATCTTAAATTTGATGAAATTAAAGTGAATATAAATCTTAAGAAAATATGATGAGATTTGAAGTAAACATAAATATCGGATGAAATTTGAAGAAAATGAGATGAAATTTGAAGTGAAATTAAATCTTAAATTTGATGAAATTTCGTTAATAAACCTTAAGAAAATCTTATTAAAATTGATAAACATAAATCTTGAAAATCGGATGAAATTTAAGAAAATATGATAAAATTTGAGTGAACTTAAATCTAAAATTTTAGAAATTTTAAGTGAATATAAACATTAAGAAAATATGATGAAATTGAAGTAAACATAAATCTTGAAAATGAATAATTTAGAAAATATAATGAAATTTGATGAACTTAAATCTTGAAATTTAATGAAATTTGAGTAATATAAACCTTAAGAAAATCTGATGAAATTTAGGTAAACATAAATCATAAAAATTCATGAAATTTGAAGAAAATCGATGGAAATTTAAAATTGAATAGTCTTTAGAAATTGATGAAATGTGATGTTAATATAATGCTTATAAATCATATGAAATTGGAAATAACATAAATCTTAAGAAAATAAGATATTTTTGAAGAAAATATAAGAATTTAGAAGTGAACTTAAATCTTAAATTTGATTAATTTTGGTAAATATAAACTTTAAGAAAATATGATGAATTTAGGTAAACATAAGAACATTGAAATTTGAAGAAAGTCAGATGAAATTTGAAGAGAACTTAAATCTTAAGAAATTTGATGAAATTTAGAGTGAATAAACCTTAACATAATTGACATTTTACGTAAACATAAAATCTAATCGGATGAAAATTTGAGAAAAATATAATAAAATTTAAAGTGAACTTATATCTTAAGAAATTTGAAGAATTTCAATTGAATATAAACCTTAAGAAAATATGATGAAATTGGAAGTAAACATAATATTAAGAAAATCAAATGAAATTTGAAGAAAATCGTAAATTTGGGTGAACTTATATCAGAAAATTTGATGAAATTTGATTAAATATAAATAATAAGAAAATATTATGAAATGGAAATACACTTAAATCTTAAGAAAATAAGATGAAATTTGAAGAAAATATCATAAATTTGAAGTAAACTAAATGAAATTTGATCAAATTTGAGTGAATATATACCTTAAGAAAATATGATTAAATTTAATAATATAAAAACGGATGAAATTAGAAAATATGATGAAATTTGAGTGAACTTAAATATTAAATTTGATGAAAATTTAAGTGAATAAACCTTAAGAAAATCTTATGAAATTTGAAGTAAACATAAATCTTAAGAAAATCGGATGAAATTTAAGAAAATATGATAACTTGATGTGAACTTAAATCTTAAAATTTGATGAAATTTCAAGTGAATATAAACCTTAAGAAAATATGATGAAATTGGAAGTAAATATAAATCTTAAAATCAAATGAAATTTGAAAAATATTAAATTTGAGGTGAACTTATATCTTAAAATTTAATTAAATTTGATAAATATAAACTTACAATCATTAAGTGAAATAAACATAAATCTTAAGAAAATAAGATAAAATTGAAGAAAATATCATGAAAATTTGAGGTGAACTATCTTTAGAAATTTGATGTAAATATAAAGCTAATAATCATATGAAATTGAAATAAACATAAATCTTAAGAATAAGATAAAATTTGAAGAAAATATCATGAAATTTGAAGTGAACTTAAATCTTAAATTGATGAAATTAAGTGAATATAAATCTTAAGAAAATATGATGATTTGAAGTAAACATAAATATCGGATGAAATTTGAAGAAAATCAGATGAAATTTGAAGTGAAATAAATCTTAAGAAATTTGATGAAATTTAAAGTTAATAAACCTTAAGAAAATCTTATAAAATTTGAAGTAAACATAAATCTTAAGAAAATCGGATGAAATTTTAAGAAAATATGATAAAATTTGAAGTGAACTTAAATCTTAAGAAATTTGATGAAATTTTAAGTGAATATAAACATTAAGAAAATATGATGAAATTGGAAGTAAACATAAATCTTAAGAAAATCGAATAATTTGAAGAAAATATAATAAATTTGAAGTGAACTTAAATCTTAAATTTAATGAAATTTGATGAATATAAACCTTAAGAAAATCTAAATTTAAAATAAACATAAATCATAAGAAAATCATGAAATTTGAGGTGAATAGTCTTTAGAAATTGATAGAATTTGATGTTAATATAAAGCTTTTGAAAATCATATGAAATTGAAATAAACATAAATCTTAAGAAAATAAGATATATTTGAAGAAAAAATATCACAATTTAAGTGAACTTAAATCTTCAATTTATTAATTTTAAGTGAATATAAACTAAGAAAATATGATAAATTTGAAGTAAACGTAAAAATTTGATGAAATTTGAAGAAAATCGGATGATGAAATTTGAAGTGAACTTAAATCTTAAGAAATTGATGAAATTAAAAGTGAATAAACCTTAGATAATTTGAAGAAATTTGGTAACATAAATCTTAAGAAATCGGATGAAATTTAAGGAAATATAATAAAATTTAAAGTGAACTTATATCTTAAGAAATTTGAAGAAATTTCAAGTGAATATAAACAAGAAAATATGATGAAATTGGAAGTAAACATAAATCTTAAGAAAATCGAATGAAATTTGAAAAAATCATGAAATTTGAGGTGAACTTATATCTTGAGAAATTTAATTAAATTTGATATATATAAACTTAGAAATCTGATGAAAAGAAATAAACATAAATCTAAGAAATAAGATAAAAATTGAAGAAAATATCATGAAATTTGAAATTGAAATATCTTTAGAAATTTGATGTAAATATAAAGCTTATGAAAATCTGAAAATAAGATAAAATTTGAAGAAAGTATCATGAAATTTAGTGAACTTATCTTAAATTTGATGAAATTAGAAGTGAATATAAATCTTAAGAAAATATGATGAGATTTGAATAGCTTATAAATATCGGTGAAATTTAAATCGAGATGAAATTTGAGTGAAATTAAATCTAAAATTTGATGAAATTAGTTAATAAACCTTAAGAAAATCTTATAATTTGAAGTAAACATAAATCTTAAGAAAATGGATGAAATTTAAAGAAAATATGATAAAATTTAGTGAACAAATCTTAAAAATTTAGTGAAATTTTAAGTGAATATAAACTTATTAAGAAAATATGATGAGTGAAATAAACATAAATCTTAAGAAGGTATTGAAGAAAATATAATGAAATTTGGGTGAACTTAAATCTAAGTTTAGAATTTGAAGTGAATATAAACCTTGAAAATCCCAGTGAAATTTGATAAACATAAATCATGAAAATGTATGAAATAGAAAATTCAATGAAATTTAAGGTGAATAGTCTTTAGAAATTAGATGAAATGATGTTAATATAATGCTTATGAAAATCATATGAAATTGGAAATAAACATAAATCTTAAGAAATTCAGATATAAACTTTAGAAAACAATAAATTTGATGAACTTAAATCTTAAATTTGATTAATTTTTAGAAGTGAATATAAACTTTAAGAAAAATATGATGAAATTTGAAGTAAACATAAAATTGATAAAATTTGAAGAAAATCAGATGAAATTTGATGAACTTAAATCTTAAGAAATTTGATGAAATTTAGAGTGAATAAACCTAACATAATTTGATGACATTTCTTAAACATAAATCTAAAGAAAATGGATGAAATTTAAGAAATATAATAAAATTTAAAATGAACTTATATCTTAAGAATTGAAGAAATTTCAATTGAATATAAACCTTAAAGAATTATGAAATTGGAAGTAAACATAAATATTAAGAAAAATCAAATGAAATTTGAAAATAAAATGAAATTTGAGGTGAACTTATATAAAGAAGAAATTTGTTATAAATATAAAGCTAATGAAAATATAGATAAATTGGAAATACATAAATCTTAAGAAATAGATGAAATTTGAAGAAAATATCATGAAATTTAAGTAAACTAAATTCGAGAATTTGATCAAATTTGAGTGAATATACCTTAGAAAATATATTGGTGATAACTTTAAAAACGGATGAAATTAGAAGAAAATATGATGAAATTTAAGTGAACTTAAATATTAAGAAATTTATGAAATTTAAAATTAGAATATTTGAAAATCTTGAAATTTGAGTAAACATAAATCTTAAGAAAATCGGATGAAATTTTAAAATATTAAAACTTAAGTGAACTTAAATCTTAAATTTGATGAAATTTCAAGTGATATAAACTTAAGAAATATATGATAAAATTGGAAGTAAACATAAATAAGAAAATGAATGAAATTGAAGAAAATCTGATAAATTTGAGGTGAACTTATATCTTAAAAATTTGATGAAATTTGATGTAAATATAAAGCTATTAATGTGATGAAATTGGATATACTTAAATCTTAAGAAAATAAGTAAATTTGAAAATATCATGAAATTGAAGTGAACTTAAATCTTAAATTTGATCAAATTTGAAGTAAATATATACCTTAAGAAAATATGATGAAATTTGAAATAAACATAAATCGGAGAAATTTACAATGATTAAATTTGAAATGTTAAATAAAGAAATTTGTAATTTAAAGTGATATAACTAAGAAAATCTGTGAAATTTGAAGTAAACTAAATCTTAAGAAAATCGGATGATTTTAAAAAATATGATAAAACTTGAAAACTATGAACTTAAATCTAGAAATTTGATGAAATTTCAAGTGAATATAAACCTTAAGAAAATATGATATTGATAAATATAAATCTTAAAATAATCGAAAAAGAATTAATTGAAAGAAATCAGTGAAATTTAGGGTGAACTTATATCTTTAGAAATTTGATGAAATTTGAGATGAACTTATATCTTTAGAAATTTGATTATAACCAACCTTATGAAATCTTTGGAAATAAATAATAAGAAAATCGGATAAATTTGAAGAAATATCATGAAATTTGAAATGACAAATCTTGAAATTTAGTGAATACCTTAGAAAATATGTGATATTTGAACACTTTAAATTTCACCATATTAAGATTTTACCTACTTCAAATTCATCATATATTGTTAAGATTTATATAAAATTTCACCATATTGTTTAGATTTATCTTTACTTCAAAATTCACCATATTTATTATGATTTATATACCACTTTAAATTTCACCATTTTTGTTAAGATTTATATAAACTAAATTCACCATATTTTGGTAAGAGTTATACCCACTTCAATTTCTTATATTTTGTTAAGATTTATATCCTTCAAATTTCCATATTTTGTTAAGATTTTGCACTTCAAATTTCACCATATATGTTAAGATTTATGCCCCTTCAAATTTCATATATTTTAAGATTTATGCTAAAGCCATTTCACCATATTTTAACATTATCTTACTAAAATTTCACATATTTTCTTAAGATTGATGCCAGTTCAAATTATACCATATTTGTTAAGATATATGCCCACATCAAATTTTACCATTTTGTTAAGATTTATGCAAACTTCAAATTTCACCATATTATTAAGATTTATGCTCCTTCAAATTCACCATATTTTATAGAGTTATGCTCGTTCAAAATTCACCATATTTTGTTAATTTATGCTAGTTCAAAATTCACCATATTTTGTTAAGATTTCCCACTTCAAAATTTCACCATATTTGGTTAAGATTTATGCCCCTTCAAATTTAACCATATTTTCTTAAAATTTATATACGCTTCAAATTTCAACATATTTTCTTTAAGATTTTTGAAACTTCAAAATTTTACCATATTTTCTAAGGATATATACCCTTCAAATTTCACATATTTTGTTGATTTAGCCACATCAAATTTCACCATATTTTGTTAAGATTTATAGCTTCAAGTTTCACCATATTTTCTTAATATTTATGCTATAAATTTCACCATATTTTCTTAAGATTTAAATACTGTTCAAATTTACATATTTTCTTAAGATGTATGCCCTTCAAATTTCACCATATATTGATAAGATTTTGCACCTTCAAATTTCACCATATATTTGAGTTTATGCTACTTCAAATTTCACCATATTTTTTGAATTTATGCTGCTTCAAATTTCACCATATTTTAATATCTATGCCACTTCAAATTTCACCATATTTTAATATTATCTTACATGTAAAAATTTATAATTTCTTAACATTTATACTAAGTTCAAATACCATATTTCTTAAGATATATCACACCTTCAAATTACTTATATTGCTAAGATTTATGTTCACTTCAATTTCACCATATTTTGTTAAGATTTATACCACTTCAAAATTCACCATATTTTTGTTATACCCTTCAAAATTCACTATTTTGTTAAGATTTTGCCAATTCAAATTTCACCATATATTATTAAGATTTATGCCTCCTTCAAATTTAACCATATTTTGTTAAGATTTATGCTAAATTTCAAATCTCATATTTTCTTAACATTTATCCACTTCAAAATTTCACCTCATCAAGATTGATGCCCACATCAAATTTACCATATTTTGTTAACATTTATATACTTCAAATTTCACCATATTTTGTTAAGATTTATGCCACTTCAAATTTCATTATATTTTGTTAAGATTTATACTCCTTTAAAATTCCTTATTTTTGTTAAGATTAATACACTTCAAAATTCACCATATTTGGTTAAGATTTATGCCCCTTTCAAATTTAACCATATATTTGTTTAGATTTATATCCCTTCAAATTTCCATATTTTCTATAGATTTGCTTCAAAAATTTCAACATATTTGTTAAGATCTATACCCGCTTCAATTTCACGTATTTTGTTAAGATTTATGCCCACTTCAAATTTCACCATATTTTATTATATTTATAACTTCAAATTTCACCATAATTTCTTATTTATGTCTCCTTCAAAATTTCGCTATATTTTCTTAACATTTATGCCCGATTCAAATTTAACCATAATTTCTTAAGATATATCACGACTTCAAATTTCACCACATTTTGTTAAGGTTTACACCTTCAAATTTCACCATATATTTAAGACTTATACTCTTCAAATTTCATATATTTTGTTTAAATTTATGCCGCTTAAAATTCACCATATTTTGTTAAGATTTATGCTTGTTCAAAATTCACCATATTTTGTTAAGATAATACTCTTCAAAATTCACCATATTTGGTTCTGATTTATCCCCATTCAAATTTACCATATTTTTGTTAAGATTTATATCGCTTTAAATTTCACCATATTTTCTTAAGATTTATGCACTTCAAAATTTCACCATATTTTCTTAAGATATATTTCCTTCAAATTTCACCATATTTGTTAGTTATATCATTCAAATTTCACCATATTTTGTTAATATCTATGCCACTTCAAATTTATATTTGTTCATATCTATGCCCACTTTAAATTTCATATGATGTTAATTTAAGATTTGTGACCACTTCATATTTCACCATATTTGTTAAGATTATGCCCTCTTCAAATTTCACCATATTTTAAATATACCCGTTTAAAAATTCACCATATTTTCTTAAGATTTATTCCCATTCAAATATCACCATATTTTCTTAAGATATGCCACTTCAAATTTCACCATATTTTGTTAAGATTTATTTTTTCAAATTTCAACATATATTGTTAGATTTAAGCTCATTCAAATTTCACGATATTTTATTGGTTTATGCTAAACAAAATTCACCATATTTTGTTAAGTTTATACCCACTTCAAATTTCACCATATTTATTAAGATTTATGCCCAATTCAAATATCACCATATTTTGTTAAGATTTTACACTTAAATTTCACCATATATGATTGAGATTTATGCCCCTTCTAATTTCACCATATTTTGTTAGATTTATGCTCCCTTCAAATTTCCATATTTTCTTAACATTAATACCTTAAAATTTCCTATTTTCTTAAGATTGATGCAGTTCAAATTATACCATATTTTGTTAAGATATGCCCACATAAATTTTACCATATTTATTAAGATTTATACCCACTTCAAATTTCACCATATATTGTTAGATTTATGCTCACTTCAATTTCACCATATTTTGTTTAATTTATATCCACTCAAAATTCACCATATTTTATTAAGATTTATACTTGTTTCAAAATTCTTTATATTTTGTAGATTAATACCCAATTCAAAATTCACAAATTTGGTAATATTTCACCCCTTCAAATTTAACCATGTTTTATTAAGTTTATACCTTCAAATTACACCATATTTTCTAAAGATTTTTTGCCACTTCAAATTTCCCATATTTTCTAAGATATATCCACTTCAAATTTCACCATATTTGTTAAGATTTATATACTTCAAATTTACAATATTTTGTTAATATATATACCCTTCAAAGTTCACCATATTTTGTTAAGATTTATACCCTTCAAATTTCACCATATTTTGTTAAGATTTATGCCCTTCAAATTTCTTATATTTTCTTAATATTTATACCATAAAAGTTTCACTATATTTTCTTAAGATTTATACCCACTTCAAATTTCACCATATTTACTTAAGATATACCCATAGAAATTCTATATTTAGATTTATGCTTCATTCACCATATTTGTTAGATTATTACTCCTTCAAATTTCACCATATTTTGTTAAGATTTATGCTCGCTTCAAAGTTCACCATTTTTGTTAAGATTTATATAAGCCAAATTTCACCATATTTTCTTAAGATTTATGCAATTCAAAATTTCACCTCATTTTCTTAGTTGATGCCTAGTTCAAATTATACCATATTTTTTAAGATATATGGCTAAATTTTACCATATTTTTTAGAATATATGCCCTTCATATTTTACCATATTTTGTTAAATTTCCACTTCATATTTCACCATAGTTGTTAAGATTTATGCTCACTTCAAATTTCACCATATTTGTTAATTTATAAGCCTCAAATACACCATATTTTGCTAAGATTTATGCCACTATAAATTTCACCATATTTCCTTAAATATATACCCTTCAAATTTCACCATATTTGGTTAAGATTTATCCACAATTCAAATTTGACCATATATTGCTAAGATTTATATTCACTTCAAATTTCAATATTTTGTTTAGATTTATGTACTTCAAAATTCACTATATTTTGTTCTGATTATACTCACTTCAAATTTCACCATATTTATTAAGATTTATGCCCATTTCAAATTTCACCATATTTTGTTAAGATTTTTACACTTCAAATTTCACCATACATTATTAAGATTTATGCCCCCTTCAAATTTCACCATATTTTGTTAAGATTTATGCTCATTCAATTTCATATTTTCTTAACATTGTGCCCTTCAAAATTTCACCATTTCTTAGATTGATGCCTAGTTCAAATTATACAAATTTTGTTAAGATATATGCCCAATTCAAATTATACCATAATTTGTTAAGATTTATACACTTCAAATTTCACCATATATTGTTAAGATTTAAGCTCACTTCTAATTTCACCATATTTTGTTTAGATTTACTGCATCAAATTCACCATATTTTGTTAAGATTTATGCTCGTTTCAAAATTCACCATATTTTTTAAGATTAATGCCCAATTCAAAATTCACCATATTTGGCTAAGATTTATATCCTTCAAATTTAACCATAATTTTTTTAAAATTATGCGCTTCAAATTTCACCATATTTTTACTTTAAAATTTTACCATATTTTCTTAAGATATATGTCCAGTTAAAATTTCACCATATTTTTTTAAGTTATGTCCTTCAAATTTCACCATATTTTGTTAATCTATGCCCTTCAATTTCACAATGTTTTGTTAAGATTTATGCCCACTTCAAATTTCACCATATATTTGTGAGATTTTGCTACACTTCATATTTCACCATATTTTCTTAACATTTATGCCCTTCAATTTAACTCATTTTCTTAAGATTGATGCTAGTTCAAATTATACATATTTTGTTATGATATATGCCCACTTCAATTTTACCATATTTTTTAGATATATACCCTTCAATTTTACCATATTTTTGTTAGATTTGCCACTTCAAATTTCACCATATTTTGTTAAGATTGTACCTTCAATTTCATTAATTTTTAAAATTTTTCAAATTCACCATATTTTGAATAATACCTTCAAAATTCACCATATTTTGTTAATTTATACCCCAAATTTAACCATATTTTGTAAAGATTTATACACTAGCTTTCACCATGTTTTCTTAAGATTTATACCTCTTAATTTCACAATATTTAAGATTTATGTCCCTTCAAATTTCACCATATTTTGTTAAGATTTATGCCTTCAATTTCATATATTTATTAAGTTATATACTTCAAATTCACCATATTTTCTTAGTATTTATACCTAAATTTCACCATATTTTCTTAAATATATGTCATATTAAATTCATATTTTATTAAGATTTATACACTTAATTTACCATATTTGTTCTAGATTATGCCCCTAAATTTCACCATATTTTGTTATGTTTTACAATTCAAATTTCACTATATATTGTTAAGTTATGCCTTTAAATTTCACCATATTTTGTGATTTATGCTCACTTCATATTTCCCATATTTTCTTAATTTATGCCCTTCAAAATTTCCTCATTTTCTTAAGATTGATGCCTAGTTCAAATTATAACATATTTTATTATGATATATACCCTTCAATTTTACCATATTTTGTTAAGATATATGCCTTCAAATTTTACCATATTTTTTATTTAATTCGCCCACTTCAATTTCACCATATTTTGTTTAGATTTATGCCCACTTCAAATTTCATTAAATTTTTAAAATTTATGCCCTTCAAAATTCACCATATTTTTTAAGAATAATACCCATAAAATTCACCATATTTGTTAAGATTTATGCCCCTTCAAATTTAACCATATTTTGTTAAGATTTATATACCCTTCAAATTTCACCATGTTTTCTTAAGATTTACCCTCTTCAAAATTTCACCATATTTGTTTAAGATTTATGTCCACTTCAAATTTCATATTTTGTTAAGATTTATACCCTTCAAATTTCACCATATTTTGTTAAGATTTATGCCCACATCAAATTTCACCATATTTTCTTAGTATTTATGCCCATAAACATTTCACCATATTTTCTTAAGATATATGTCCACTTCAAATTTCACCATATTTTGTTAAGATTTATACACTTCAAATTTTACCATATATTGTTTTAAGATTATGCTCCTTCAAATTTCACCATATTTTGTTATATTTATACCCTTCAAATTAGATACATTTGTGTTAGGCCCTTCAAATTTCTATATTTTCTTAGTATTATGCCCACTTAAAAATTCACCATATTTCTTAAGATATATGCCACTTCAAATTTCACCATATTTTGTTAAGATTCGCCCTTCAAATTACCATATTTTGTTAAGATTATGCCCACTTCAAATTTCATTAAATCTTTTTAAAATTTATACTCCTTCAAATTCACCATATTTTGTTAAGATAATACCCTTCAAAATTCACCATATTTGGTTAAGATTTATGCCCCTTCAAATTTAACCATATTTTGTTAAGATTTATGTACCTTCAAATTTCACCATGTTTTCTTAAGATTATGGCCTCTTCAAAATTCACCATATTTGTTTTAAGATTTGTCACTTCAAATTTCACATATTTTGTTAAGATTTATGCCCTTTAAATTTCCATATTTTGTTAAGATTTATGCCCTTCAAATTTCCCCATATTTTCTTAGTATTTATGCCCATAAACATTTCACCATATTTTCTTAGATATATCCACTTAAATTTCATATTTTGTTAAGATTATACACTTCAAATTTTACCATATATTGTTTAGATTTATGTTCACTTCAAATTTCACCATATTTTGTTTATATTTAAGCCCTTCAAATTAGAACATATTTGTTAAGATGTAGGCCCCTTCAAATTTCACCATATTTTCTTAGTATTTATACCCCAAAATTCCATATTTTCTTATATATACCCACTTCAAATTTACCATATTTTGTTAAGATTCGCCCTTAAATTCCACCATATTTTGTTAAGATTTATGCCCACTTCAAATTTCATTAAATCTTTTAAAATTTATGCTTCTTCAAAATTCACCATATTTGTTAAGTATAATACCTTCAAAATTCAACATATTTGGTTAAGATTTACCTTCAAATTTAACCATATTTTTTTAGATTTATATCTGTAAATTTCATGTTTCTTAAGATTTATGCCTCTTCAAAATTTCAATATTTGTTTAGATTTATGTCACTTCAAATTTCATTATTTTGTTAAGATTGCCCTTCAAATTTCACCATATTTTGTTAAGATTTATGCCCTTCAAATTTCCCCATATTTTCTTAGTATTTATGCCCTTAAAAATTTCACCATATTTTCTTAAGATATGTCCACTTCAAATTTCACCATATTTGTTAAGATTTATGCACTTCAAATTTTACCATATATTGTTTAGATTTATGCTCCTTCAAATTTCACCATATTTGTTTATATTTATGCCCACTTCAAATTAGAACATATTTTGTTAAGATGTAGGCCCTTCAAATTTCACCATATTTTCTTAGTATTTATGCCCACTTAAAATTTCACCATATTTTCTTAAGATATATGCCCACTTCAAATTCACCATATTTTATTAAGATTCATGCCCAAAATTTCACCATATTTTGTTAAGATTTATACCACTTCAATTTCATTAAATCTTTTTAAATTTATGCTCCTTCAAAATTCACCATATTTTGTTAAGAATAATACCACTTCAAAATTCACCATATTTGGTTAAGTTTATACCCCTTCAAATTTAACCATATTTTGTTAAGATTTATGTACTTCAAATTTCACCATGTTTTCTTAAGATTTATGCCCTCTTCAAAATTTCACCATATTTGTTTAAGATTTATGTCCACTTCAAATTTCAGCATATTTTGTTAAGATTTATGCCCTTCAAATTTCACCATATTTTGTTAAGATTTATGCCTTCAAATTTCCTATTTTCTTAGTATTTATGCCTTAAAAAAATTTCACCATATTTTCTTAAGATATATGTCCACTTCAAATTTCACCATATTTTGTTAAGATTTATACACCTTCAAATTTTACCATATATTGTTTAGATTTATGCCTTCAAATTCACCATATTTTGTTTATATTTATGCCCACTTCAAATTAGAACATATTTGTTAAGATGTAGGCCCTTCATTTCACCATATTTTCTTAGTATTTGTGCCCTTAAAATTTCACATATTTTCTTAAGATATGCCCCTTCAAATTTCACCATATTTTGTTAGATTTACGCCACTTCAAATTCACCATATTTTGTTAAGATTTATCCACTTCAAATTTCATTAAATCTTTTAAAATTTATGCTCGCTTCAAATTCACCATATTTTGTTAAGAATAATACCCACTTCAAAATTCACCATATTTGGTTAAGATTTATGCCCCTTCAAATTTAACCATATTTTTTGAATTATATCTGCTTCAAATTTCACCATGTTTTCTTAAGATTTATGCCCTCTTCAAAATTTCACCATATTTGTTTAAGATTTATGTCCATTCAATTTCAGCATATTTTGTTAAGATTTATACCCATCAAATTTCTTATATTTTGTTAGATTTATGCCCACTTCAAATTTCCCCATATTTTCTTAGTATTTATGCCTTCAAATTTCACCATATTTTCAAGATATATTCCACTTCAAATTCACCATATTTTGTTAAGATTATACACACTTCAAATTTCCATATATTGTAGATTTATACTTCAAATTTCACCATATTTGTTTATTTTGCCCACTTCAAATTAGAACATATTTTGTTAAGATGATGGCCCTTCAAATTTCACCATATTTTCTTTAGTATTTGTACTTATAAAATTTCACCATATTTTCTTAAGATATATACCCACTTCAAATTTCACCATATTTTGTTAAGATTCGCCCACTTCAAATTCACCATATTTTGTTAAGATTTACCCACTTCAATTTCATTAAATCTTTTAAAATTTCTCCTTCAAAATTCACCATATTTTGTTAAGAATAATACCACTTCAAAATTCACCATATTTGGTTAAGATTTATGCCCCTTCAAATTTAACCATATTTGTTAAGATTTATATGTTCAAATTTCACCATGTTTTCTAAGATTTATGCCCTCTTCAAAATTTCACCATGTTTAGATTTATGTCCACTTCAAATTTCAACATATTTTGTTAAGATTTATGCCCTTCAAATTTCACCATATTTTGTTAAGATTATGCCCACTTCAATTTCCCATATTTTCTTAGTATTTATGCCCATAAAAATTCCTTATATTTTCTTAAGATATATGTCCACTAAATTTCACCATATTTTGTTAAGATTTATGCACTTCAAATTTTACCATATATTGTTTAGATTTATACTTCCTTCAAATTTCACCATATTTTATATTTATGCCCACTTCAAATTAAACATATTTTGTTAAGATGTAGGCCCTTCAAATTTCACCATATTTTCTTAGTATTTATGCCCACTAAAAATTCACCATATTTTCTTAAGATATATGCCCTTCAAATTTCACCATATTTTGTTAAGATTCGCCCACTTCAAATTTCACCATATTTTGTTAAGATTTATACCCACTTCAAATTTCATTAAATCTTTTTAAATTTCTTTCTATTTAAAATTCACCATATTTTGTTAAGAATAATACCACTTCAAAATTCACCATATTTGGTTAAGATTGCCCCTTCAAATTTAACCATATTTTGTTAAGATTTATATCCTTCAAATTTCACCATGTTTTCTTAATTTATGCCCTCTTCAAAATTCACCATATTTGTTTTAGATTATGTCACAAATTTACCATATTTTGTTAAGTTATACCCACTTCAAATTCACCATATTTTGTTAAGATTTATGCCACTTCAAATTTCCCATATTTTCTTAGTATTTATACCCATAAAAATTTCACCATATTTTCTTAAGATATATGTCCACTTCAAATTTCACCGTATTTTGTTAAGATTATGCACTTCAAATTTTACCATATGTTTAGTTTATGCTCGCTTCAAATTTCACCATATTTTTTTTATTTATACCCACCAAATTAGAACATATTTTGTTAAGATGTAGGCCCTTCAAATTTCACCATATTTTCTTAGTATTTATGCCCATAAAAATTTCTATTTTCTTAAGATATATGCCCTTCAAATTTCACCATATTTTGTTAAGATTCGCCCACTTCAAATTTCACCATATTTTGTTAAGATTTATGCCCACTTCAAATTTCATTAAATCTTTTTAAAATTTATAAGCTTCAAAATTCACCATATTTTGTTAAGAATAATACCACTTCAAAATTCACCATATTTGGTTAAGATTTATGCCTTCAAATTTAACATATTTGTTAGATTATGTCTACAAATTTACCATGTTTTCTTAAGATTGCCCTCTAAAATTTCCCATATTTGTTTAAGATTTATGCCACTTCAAATTTCACCATATTTTGTTAGATTTATGCACTTCAAATTTCATATTTTGTTAAGTTTATGCCCTTCATTTCTATATTATTTAATATAATTTCACCATATTTTCTTAAGATATATGTCCACTTCAAATTTCGTATTTTGTTAAGATTTATACACACTTCAAATTTTACCATATATTGTTTAGATTTATGCCTTCAAATTTCACCATATTTTGTTATATTTATGCCCACTTCAAATTAGAACATATTTGTTAAGATGTAGGCCCTTCAAATTTCACCATATTTTCTTAGTATTTGTACAAAATTTCCATATTTTCTTAAAATATATACCCTTCAAATTTCACCATATTTTTAAGATTTCATACTTCAATTTCACCATATTTTGTTAAGATTTATGCCCACTTCAATTTCTAAATCTTTTTAAATTTATGCTCGCTTCAAAATTCACCATATTTTGTTAAGAATAATACCCACTTCAAAATTCACCATATTTGGTTAGATTTATGCCCCTTCAAATTTAACCATATTTGTTAAGATTTATATGCCTTCAAATTTCACCATGTTTTCTTAAGATTGGCCTCTTCAAAATTTCACCATATTTGTTTAAGATTTATGTCACTTCAAATTTCACATATTTTGTTAGTTATTAAATTTCACCATATTTTGTTAAGATTTATGCCACTTAAATTTCCCATATTTTCTTAGATATTTATGCCCTTAAAAATTTCCTATTTTCTTAAGATATATGTCACTTCAAATTCACCATATTTTGTTAAGATTTATACACACTTCAAATTTTACCATATATTGTTTAGATTTATGCTCCTTCAAATTCACCATATTTTGTTTATATTTATGCCCTTCAAGAACATATTTTGTTAAGATGTAGGCCAGCAAATTTCCATATTCTTAGTATTTATACCCACTAAAAAATTTCACCATATTTTCTTAAATATCCCCTTCAAATTTCACCATGATTTGTTAAGATTTACGCCCTTCAAATTTCACCATATTTTGTTAGATTTATGCCACTTCAAATTTCATAAATCTTTTTTAAAATTTTCTTTCCTTCAAAATTCACCATATTTTGTTAAGAATAATACCCTTCAAAATTCACCATATTTGGTTAAGATTTATGCTTTCATTATTTAACCATATTTTGTTAAGATTTATACTTCAAATTCACCATGTTTCTTAAGATTTATGGCCTCTTCAAAATTTCACCATATTTGTTTAGTTATTCTTCCAAAATTTCAGCATATTTTGTTAAGATTTATACCTTCAAATTTCACCATATTTTGTTAAGATTTATGCCCACTTCAAATTTCCCATATTTTCTTAGTATTTATACCCATAAAAATTCACCATATTTTCTTAAGATATATGTCACTTCAAATTCACCATATTTTGTTAAGATTATACACACTTCAAATTTTACCATATATTGTTTAGTTTATATCTCTTCAAATTTCACCATATTTTGTTTATTTATATACTTCAAATTAGACATATTTTGTTAAGATGTAGGCCTTCAAATTTTATATATTCTTAGTACTAAAATTCCTATATTTCTTAGATATTCCTTCAAATTTCTACCATGATTTTCTAGTTATATATTTCTGTATTTATTAAGATTTATACTTCAATTCACGTCTTTAAATATGCTCAAATTCATATTTTGTTAAGAATAATACCCTTCAAATTCACCATATTGGTTAAGTTATTCAGTTCAAATATATTTTGTTAAGATTTATGTCCTTCAAATTTCACCTTTCTTAAGATTTATGGCTCTTCAAAATTTCACCATATTTGTTTAGTTTATGTCCTTCAATTTCAACATATTTTTTAATTTATTATTAAATTTCACCATATTTTGTTGATTATGCCCACTAAATTTCCTATTTTCTTAGTATTTATGCCCATAAAAATTTCCCATATTTTAAAGATATATCCTTCAAATTCACATATTTTGTTAAGATTATACACTTCAAATTTACCATATATTGTTTAGATTTATGCTCACTTCAATTTCACCATATTTTGTTTATATTTATGCCATTCTTAGAACATGTTTTGTTTAAGATGTAGGCCTTCAAATTTCACCATATTTTCTTAGTATTTATACCCACTTAAAATTTCACCATATTTTCTTAAGATATATGCCCATTAAATTTCACCATGTTTTGTTAAGATTCGCCCACTTCAAATTTCACCATATTTTGTTAAGATTTATGCCCACTTCAAATTTCATTAAATCTTTTAAATTTATGCTCTTCAAAATTCACCATATTTTGTTAAATATAATACCCACTTCAAAATTACCATATTTGGTTAAGATTTATACCCCTTCTAATTTAACCATATTTTGTTAGATTATATACCTTCAATTTCATGTTTTTTAAGATTTATGCCCTCTTCAAAATTTCACCATATTTGTTTAGATTTATGTCCACTTCAAATTTCAGCATATTTTTTAAGATTTATGCCCTTCAAATTCACCATATTTTGTTAAGATTTATGCCTTCAAATTCCCCATATTTTCTTAGTATTTATGCCCATAAACATTTCACCATTTTTCTTAAGATATATGTCCACCAAATTTCACCATATTTTGTGAAGATTTATACACTTCAAATTTTACCATATATTGTTTAGATTTATGTTCCTTCAAATTTCACCATATTTTGTTTATATTTATGCCCACTTCAAATTAGACATATTTTGTTAGATGTAGGCCCTTCAAATTTCACCATATTTTCTTAGTATTTATACCCACTTAAAATTTCACCATATTTTCTTAAGATATATGCCCACTTCAAATTTCACCATGTTTGTTAAGATTCCTTCATCAAATTTCACCATATTTGTTAAGATTTATGCCCACTTCAAATTTCATTAAATCTTTTGTTTATATCGCTTCAAAATTCACCATATTTTGTTAAGAATAATACCCACTTCAAAATTCACCATATTTGGTTAAGATTTATGCCTTCTAATTTAACCATATTTTTAAGATTATGTCTCTTCAAATTTCACCATGTTTTAAGATTGTACCTCTTCAAAATTTCACCATATTTGTTTAAGATTTATGTCCCTTCAAATTTAAATATATTTTTATTGGATTTACCCTTCAAATTTCCATATTTTGTTAAGTTATACCCACTTCAAATTTCCCATATTTTCTTAAGATTTATGCTTATAAAATTTCACCATATTTTCTTAAGATATATGTCCACTTCATTTATATTTTGTGATTTATACACTTTAAATTTACCATATATTGTTTAGATTATATTGTAAATTTCACCATATTTGTTTATATTTACCCACTTCAAATTAGAACATATTTTGTTAGATGTAGGCCCTTCAAATTTCACCATATTTTCTTAGTATTTATACCCACTAAAAATTTCACCATATTTTCTTAGATATATTAAATTCACCATATTTTGTTAAGATTTGCCCACTTCAAATTTCACCATATTTTGTTAAGATTTATGCCCTTCATTTCATTAAATCTTTTAAATTTATGCTCTTCAAAATTCACCATATTTTGTTAGAATAATACCACTTCAAATTTCACCATATTTTGGTTAGATTTATACTTCTAATTTAACCATATTTTTTTAAATTTATATACCTTCAAATTCACCATGTTTTCTTAAGATTTATGCCTCTTCAAAATTTCACCATATTTGTTTAAGATTTATGTCCACTTCAAATTTCACATATTTTGTTGATTTATACCCTTCAAATTCACCATATTTTATTAAGATTTATGCACTTCAAATTCCCTATTTTTCTTAGTATTTATGCCCTTAAAATTTCACCATATTTTCTTAAGATATATGTCCACTTCAAATTCCACGTATTTTGTTAGATTTATACACTTTTAATTTACCATATATTGTTTAGTTATGCTCACTTCAAATTCACCATATTTTGTTATATTTATGCCCACTTCAAATTAGAACATATTTTTTTAAGATGTAGGCCCTTCAAATTCACATATATTTCTTAAGTATTGCACCACTTAAAATTTCACCATATTTTCTTAAGATTTATACCCACTTCAAATTTCACCATATTTGTTAAGTTCGCCCACTTCAAATTTCACCATATTTGTTAAGATTTATGCCACTTCAAATTCATTAAATCTTTTTAAATTTATGCTAAACTAAAATTCACCATATTTTGTTAAGAATATTTCACTTCAAAATTCACCATATTGGATTAAATTTATGCCCCAAATTTAACCATATTTTTATTGATTCTATACTTCAAATTCCCATGTTTTCTTAAGATTTACCCTCTTCAATTTCACCATATTTGTTTAGATTTATGTCCACTTCATTTCACCATATTTTGTAGTTATGCCTTCAAATTTCACCATATTAAGATTTATGCCCACTTCAAATTTCTATATTTTCTTAGTATTATGCATTAAAATTTCTATATTTTCAAGATATGTAAAATTCCACCATATTTTGAGTTTTTACCTTCAAATTTACCATATATTGTTTAGATTTATATTCCTTCAAATTTCTATATTTTGTTTATATTTATGCCCTTCAAATTAGAACATATTTTGTTAAGATGTGGTAGCAATTTCACCATATTTTCTTAGTATTTATCTTACTTAAAATTTCACCATATTTCTTAAGATATATGCCCTTCAAATTCACCATATTTTGTTAAATGATTCCTTATTCATTACCATATTTTGTTAAGATTTATGCCTTTAAATTTCATATTCTTTATAGAATTTATACTCCTTCAAAATTCACCATATTTTATTAAGAATAATACACTTCAAAATTCACCATATTTGGTTAAGATTATACCCCTTCAAATTTCATATTTTATTAAATTTATATATGCTTCAAATTCACTATGTTTTCTTAGTTTATCCCTCTTCAAAATTTCCATATTTATTTTAAGATTTATGTCACTTCAATTTAACTTGTAACTTATTAAGATTATGCCCTTCAAATTCACCATATTTTGTTAAGATTTATGCCCTTCAAATTCCCATATTTTCTTAATATTACCATAAACATTTCATATTTTCTTAAGATATATATCCTTCAAATTTCACCATATTTTGTGATTTATACACACTTTAAATTTTACTATATATTGTTTAGATTATATTCACTTCAAATTTCACCATATTTTGTTTATATTTGTACCGCTTGAATTAGAATATATTTTAGATGTAGTAGCTTCAATTTCACCATATTTTATATTATGCCCCTTAAAATTTCACCATATTTCTTAAGATATCTTAAATTCACATATTTTGTTAAGATTCGCCACTTAAATTTCCATATTTTGTTAAGATTATACCCTTCAATTTCAAATCTTTTTAAAATTTATGCTAAGCAATTCACCATTTTGTTAAGAATAATACACACTTCAAAATTCACCATATTTTGTTAAGATTATGCCCCTTCAAATTTAACATATTTTTTTAGTTTATGTCTTTAAATTCCTGTATGTTTTCTTAGATTTAGCCTCTTAAAATTTCACCATATTTGTTTAAGATTATGTCCTTCAAATTTCACCATATTTTGTTAAGATTTATACCCACTTCAAATTTCCTTATATTTTGTTAGATTTATGCCCACTTCAAATTTCCCATATTTTCTTAGTATTTATGCCTTAAAATTCACCATATTTTCTTAAGATATGTCCACTTCAAATTTCACGTATTTTGTTAAGATTGCTTTCAATTTTACCATATATTGTTTAGATTTATACTCCTTCAAATTTCACCATATTTTGTTTATATTTATACCCTTCAAATTAGAACTTATTTTGTTAAGATGTAGGCCCTTCAAATTTCACCATATTTTCTTAGTATTTATACATAAAAAATTCACCATATTTTCTTAAAATATATACCCACTTCAAATTTCACCATATTTGTTAAGATTACATCCACTTCAAATTTCACCATATTTTGTTAAGATTTATGCCACTTCAAATTTCACCAAATCTTTTTAAAGATTTATATAACAAAATTCTACCATATTTTGTTAATAATACCACTTCAAATTCACCATATTTGTTTAGTTATTTTTGCCTTCAAATTAACCATATTTTGTTAAGATTTATATCCCTTCAAATTCACCATGTTTTCTTAAATTTATGCCCTCTTCAAAATTTCACCATATTGTTTAAGATTTATGTCCCAAATTTATTATATTTTATTAAGATTTGCCACTTCAAATTTCACCATATTTTGAAGATTATACCCCTTCAAATTCCCATATTTTCTTAGTATTTATGCCCATAAAATTTCACCATATTTTCTTAAGATATATCACTTCAAATTCCGTATTTGTTAAGATTTATACACCTTCAAATTCACCATATATTTGTTTAGATTTATGTTCTTCAAATTTCACCATATTTTGTTTATATTTATCCTTCAAATTAAATTTATATTTTGTTAGATATGTAACTTCAAATTTCACCATATTTTCTTAGTATTTATGCCCACTAAAATTCCCATATTTTCAAGATATATACCATAAATTTCACCATATTTTGTTAGATTCGCCCACTAAATTTCACCATATTTTGTTAATTTATACCCTTCAAATTTCATTAAATCTTTTTAAATTTATTAAACTTAAAATTCACCATATTTTGTTAAGAATAATATACCTTTCAAATTCACCATATTTGTTAAAGTTATACCTTCAAATTTAACCATATTTTAAGATTTATATACCTTCAAATTTCACCATATTTCTTAAGATTTATACCCTCTTCAAAATTTCTATTTGTTTTAGATTTATGTCCATAATTTGTATATATTTAGTTATATACTAAATTCACCATATTTTGTTAATTTTCCACTTCAAATTTCCCATATTTTCTTAGTATTTATGCCCTTAAAAATTCACCATATTTTCTTAAGATATATGTCCAAAATTTCACCATATTTTGTTAAGATTTACACTTCAATTTTACCATATATTGTTAGTTATACTTCAAATTTCACCATATTTTGTTTATGTTATGCCACTTCAAATTAGAACATATTTTGTTAAGATGTAGGCCCTTCAAATTTCACCATATTTTCTTAGATTTGTACTTATAAAAATTTCAACATATTTTCTTAAGATATGCCCACTTCAAATTTCACCATATTTTAAGTGGATTTCGCCCACTTCAAATTTCACCATATTTTGTTAAAGATTTATGCCCTTCAAATTTCATTAAATCTTTTAAAATTTATATAACTAAAATTCACCATATTTTGTTAAGAATAATACCCTTCAAATTCACCATATTTAGTTAAGATTTATGCCCCCTTCAAATTTATATTTTGTTAAGTTATATACGCTTCAATTTCACCATGTTTCTTAAGATTTGCCCTCTTCAAATTTCACCATATTTAAGATTATGTCCTTCAAATTTCACATATTTTTAAGATTTATGCCCACTTCAAATTCCACCATATTTTGTTAGGTTATGCCACTTCAAATTCCCCATATTTTCTTAGTATTTATGCCCATAAAAATTTCACCATATTTTCTTAAGATATATGTCCCTTCAAATTCACGTATTTTATTAAGATTTGTGCACACTTCAAATTTTACCATATATTGTTTAGATTTATACTAACTTCAAATTTCACCATATTTGTTTATTATTTATGCCCACTTCAAGTGAACCTTGTATTTTTGTTAAGATG